>BMAV01014127.1:42031-71236 GCA_019973955.1 Trichonephila inaurata madagascariensis
GCGCCCATGCGACGAAACTGATGGTAACGAGTGAAAGCTTTAATACTGTAGTTGTCTTGTTGTTGAATTAATCATCACTCAAATTAACCGGATTTACCATTTTTATTATTTTCTTCAAAGCACATCACTATATTTACGATTATAAATCGCATAGGGAACTACAGGCATCGTCCTCCATTTTCAAGATCGAGACCACCTTCTTTTCTCCTTCCCGCTCAATGGCCAAAAACAGTTCACAGCAGCGCCCTCTTTCTAGTCTATCGTGTGCAATGTGTCAAGCCTCCTAGTGCACTATATGCCACGCAGTTACAATACACGCACAAGTGCAGGAAGTTTATTAGTCACTATGCAATCGCATTCGTTTTTATGTTACTTAGGATTCTGGCAACTGGTACTGTGAGAAGTCAATGATGCTCAAAATTATTTGCAAACCGAGGGACTAAATATCCATCAATATGCTCAAAAAATACGTGCTTTGCAGACCATATTATAAGCAAAACGAGAGGAATTCGTGAATGACGCTTTAATATATGCTAAAAGTTTATGCGAAGAGCTTGAAATTTCTTTTGAACCTTCAAGACAAATTAGGAAGAAGCATATATTTGGCGACGGAAGTAAAGATGTTCAGTTATCGTACGAAGATGACTTGAGGCGAACTATGTTTGCTTCAATAGACAGAGTAACTGCTGAAATTCGAGAAAGATTCTAACAGTTGCAGAATCTAGCGCAAAAATATGGTTTTTTTAAGGCCTGAAAAAATACTGAGCATGGACAAACTTAGATCTAGTTCCTCAAGACATTAATAAAGGAAGAATTCAAACTTGAGCGCGTATGTTTACAAGCTTTCGTAGATGCAGCAGACCCAAGCTATACAAAAGAACTGATTAGGTCCGGCTCTCTGGGTTTATTAAAATATATTATCGAGTTCAAACTTGAAGATGGTTTAATATTGTCATAATGTTGAGAATTTTTTAACATCTGCCATCAGTAATGCCAGTTGCGAGAGAAGTTTCTATAAGCTAAACTTAATCAAAAATTATCTCAGACCGACTATGTCCACGTTAAGGCTAACAAACTTAGCTATTCTGGCAATTGAACATGACATACATATTGATATTGTATAAAAGATTTTGCTATGGGGAAAAAAAAGCATTTTTAATCAATAAAAAAATTTAAAGTTTTTTTTTTTTTCACTTTTACTAATTTTCTTGACTAATAATTAAAATAGAGAGGCGACAAATTTCCGGTCGGCCCCAGGCAGCGAAAGCCTAAGCTACGCCACTGAGGCCAAGGTCTATACATGGACGACGGTCATCACACAATAATGCAGTCTTGCCACTGTTGCTAGTTGAAATATAATAATCCGAAATTCCCATTTTTTCGGAGAACACAACTGGAAATAACATTTGACCGTTAAAATTATTCAAATCATGATCTTATTAAGGTTGAGTCGAGAACAAAACGAGGCCCCTATTGAGGCCGTGGCCCAGTTGATCCATGCCTTAAGACGTCCCTGATTGGCTACAGTGTCGAGACTGCATTATTATGCGATGAATGACTGTCATCCATGTCTAACATCATCATTACTCATGTAGTCGAAAAGCGGCTGTCGGTTTGTGCGTATGTTTGTGAGATTGTGAGTCACGCACATTTGTTTGTTATGTGTGACCTATGTTTGAGAATTTGACAACGTATGCTATGTACTCTCTACTTTTAAGGGTCACAGGTGGGCCCTGCTTTTGCATGGGGCCCCGGGCCTCAAGAAGTCATAAGACGTCCCTACTTCCATCTTTCATAACATGAGCTACCGCACTATAGATTTTGACCCCTTAACTCATGAATGAGTGAATATTAACGTCGCACTGTTCAGCTACACGAGGACTTTTGACGATGGACGTCATAATTTTGAACCAAGTGGTCAAGTGACGAGGACGACATCTGAGCTGGCATCAACCTCTTCTAACTACCACACCAACGGTAGGACGTTTCAGCTCTCGACAGATTTAACGTGCATTACTCCTCTACAAGGCGGGTCTTTAGTGGTACTGGATTCGAATTCATGTAATGTCTGCCATGATCCGATACCTTAACCACTGGGCTACCGACGCCTTAACTCAGTGTTGCCTAAAAGCAGGCAACACTCCTTGTAATTGTAATTTTTTTCACACACACACACACAAAAAAACAATATATAAAAAAAAATTAAGTTAATTCCTACTTTGAATGGATGGATAGAAAGTATTTATTAACGACTGAAAATTTGAGCAAGATTATATATATATAGTGTAACGTCGTCAGTAGTTAGCAAACAAGAAAATTTGTCACAGCCTCATTTTAAAATTAAAGCAGAATTTATTCGCTTCATATGTTACTAAAAAGTCCAATAAATATGCCAAGCCGGGCGGACAGTCTTTTCCACGGGAGTTCAATCCCTTTTCCGAAAGGCGCTCGCTATTCCCTTTTCTTTTCAGGGCTCCTATCCAGTTTGTCTCCTTCCAGGGCTCTATCTCCCTCTTTCCATCCAGGGCTCCATCTCTCTGTTTCCATCCAGGGCTCCGTCCAAGTTTTTTCCTCTCCGTCCCCCTTCTCCTCAAAATCAACCCCTTTTAAACACCAGGAGCGGGTCCACAACACGCCCCTCGTCCCCCGGGCCACATTCGTCTCCCATTTGTGCGGCAAACACAAACACATTCCTCGTCTGTCTGGAATCTAAGGGCGCCATAATTCTCATCCAACTTCTGAAACTCCCATTCATCACACCACCTGGGCCTTATAGCCCCATTCTCTAGGCACCGACTTTCATACAGGCTTCGCCTATACGTCAACCTATTGTCACCGGCATTCTTTAGTTATTGTAAATTCCAGACTCGATGTCTGCGTTTGTCCGAGGCCAGACAATAAACAATGACCCCATGGCCACGTGCTCTTGTCACCTAACGTCTGTTTGAAGCCATAAAACTTCGCGTGAATAGATGGGTGAGGTTCACCCCAATCGAAGACGTCACAATAGGGAAAGAATGAACTATATAATAGTAAGAATTGAAAAAAGAGCATGATTTGTCAACATTGTTGTAACATTATACACCCGGTTCTCGACGCCAACTTTTGTGATTGTTTTAACAGTTACATTGTTACAACAATGGAGATAAATCTAAGTTGGCGTCGAAAACAGGTAATTAAATTAATGAATTAATTGAAAAAAACTATTAACATCGAGTGTCATCCACTACAAAGTTTAATTAAAATTATTTGTGTGAACTTGATTGGATGAATAGAAAATATTTTATTAACGATTGAAAATTTGAACTATATACATGTATATATATACATGTGGGGTTTTTGGGGTAGTAACCTACACCCCTATCAATATTTCGAAATATTATCTTAAATTTTATAAAAAGAAACAATGATTTAGTTACTGATAACATTTTAAAACAAAGTAATTTTGTGAATTTTTGCAATAATTGCTTAGAATACAATTATCCAAGTAAATTTATTTATAAATATATTTCTATTTCTAATTAAATATATTTTTATCTTAGTTTTCATTATTTTATTTAGTTTATTTTAAAAAAATATTTAAAAAAAACAAAAATTTTTAAGCGCTTATTTGATTGCAATATATCGATTAGTATATAATCATCCAAGTTTATTTACTTCGTAATATATTTCTATTTGATTTTATCTATTCTTAACTTTGTTCTCATTATCGTTTTTAAAACTTCCTTTATTTAGTTTATTTTTAAGAAAATCTTAGTGGTTTAATTGCAAAATAAATATCCATGTGGCACCACGATTTTTCCTTCTCGAATAGTCGTTTCAATTCTTTTACGTCTTTTTGCGTTTGGAGCTTATTGTGGAAGGTTGAATTTTCGATTTCCAGTAATTATTTTACACGTAAGTTTTTTTTTTTTAATTTATTATTCCTCTCCTTGAAACATTCATTATTGTTCTCTTTTCTTAGCTTCATTTTAATATATTACCAGGTTTTTCTTCCACGTGTTGTATTAGGCTTAACTTTTCAACTTGGGTTTTTTTTTCTATTATGTCGAAAGTTTCTGCTGTATGGGGAAGGTTGGATCCATAAAGCATTGCTAACCCTAATTTAGCGACAGCTTTAGAAATCATAATAGGTCTCCAGTTTAGTCCAAAGACTTTTTTGTATCTACATTTGTTGTGTCTGGTGAATTCCAATTTCTTCCTGCTTTAGCACTGTAGGTTCTAGTACTTCTTCACTTTTATTTTATATTACTATATATAGAGAGAGAGAGAGAAAGAGTGAGCTATAGTAGGAATTGAATAAAAATTTAAAAATCCAGAAATATGTGTATTTTTTTTTTGTTATTGATTCCAAAAGCTCAAATAAACCCGAGTTTACGAGTAACTGAGAGTTAAGATAAATATGAAAGTAGTACTTCAAAAACTCCAAATATTTAACCTTTTTTTTTTGCCATATACTTTAAACAGAATATAAGAATATAATTATAATTTTTAAATAATAATAACAGAATATAAGAATAATTTTTAAAAGTTAGTATTTGAAATAAAAAGTTTTCTTCCCAACTTTTACATTATGTTCCATAATCTGATAGATTAAAGAGTTATGATACTCTTGGAACTATAGGCATCAAAAGGATTCAAAAATATCCATCTCTAGATGTTATATATTTTTTTAAAGCTGCTTATTTTTTTCATGCAACATAAGTAAAGCTAAATAACTGTCAATATACTTTTTTGCTGCAGAACACAAATTGAGCAAATCTGTCATATAAATCTGTTCAAAAAAATAAAAGCTCATTAAAATTGATACATTTAAACCAATATTACTTTAGTACAAATTTCTCTTTCGAATACCAATTCACAAACTTTACTCTTTTTTTTTTCAACTTCTAAAAATAATATTTACAAAATATTATGAATACAATGGATCAACATAATAAAATCAGGCGCAGTTCTTAATAAAACTGTTTTAGAAAGATTTAAAACCAAGAGATTTTGAAAAATTACTTATGATAAACTCTTTATCTTAATAAAAACATATCACTAAATGACGAGAAATTTTATATTTTAAGTAATGAAGCCATATCCAAATGTACAATTTCTAGTTAAGTTCATTATTTCTTCACCTGCAAGTGAAAAACACTGTGTAGTATTATACGTGATAATTTATTCTAAAATTGAAATAAAATTCAATTTTTAAATGACCAAAAGTTATTTTTAAATGCTCTTTAAAAAAAATTTAAAAATTGACAAACTTGTTTAATAAAAAGATTTTATTGTATAAAGTATAAAAGATCTACATTTTCATGATAAATAATAAACAAAAACTAACAACTACATCAAATAATGAATAAAAGACTGTAACAAAAAAAACTATAGTTCTCTGAAATGAAGAACACAACTTGGCATTAAAACACAAAAATTGTCTTTTTAGCATTTGGAAAATAATTATATTTCATAAAATTAATAAAAAGTAATAAGCATTTAGGACAGTTACAATGATCATTGGCAGTATAATTAGATAAAGTATTTCATTTACACTGATAATTATTTTTTCATATAAATAACAATAATTTTTTTTTAAAAAAAAGGTTAACTGAATTTGTATACTATTTATAAAGTTCACTATTTCAACTATCTGCTTTTTTTATAAGCTAAATATCTCCATCCATTTAAAAATATAACCACAAAGAATTATATATTTAAATGAATTGAAAAATCTATTAGTGTAGAAAAAAATATATCTCAAGTTAATCATCAAAAAATATAAAGAGAGCATCGTACAAATATACTTCAGACTTATATGAATAAATGTGATTCTTATTTAGGAATTAAATAACATACAACATTACTATAAAAGACGCTACATGATCACATGGGTAAAAGTGAAAAATATTACATATAATAGACACTTCGTAAACATGAAAAGCATAAAGAAAACAAAATAATTCTCCATAAAAATGCAAATAATAAACTTAAATAAGATATACATAAGTTGTGTTCAAAGAGGGGAAAACTGTAATATAAATAATAAATGGCATCTCACTTTTATGCAGAATATATAGATGTATCATGAATTTGATATTAAAATGCTTTTAAGTTTAGAATGTTATCAAACAGTAAAATCATTATATATATTCATGAGAATGAATTAAGAAAATATGAATATTTAAAAAATATATCTCATTTTAAAAAAAAGATTCATATTCAATAGATTACAAAAATAGGCATCGTAAAACTCATATTGAGTATTTTAATTTAAAGGTGCTGCTATAAAAACAACAACATTTTTACAAAATGCTTTTTATAAAATTTTGGCACTTGGCTGAACCATTTCAAAAGAAAAAAATAAATTAAAAACAGTCTGAAATATTTAGTTGTAATATTTTTAGCTGTACAATTGAAATGCTTTGTTAATAGAAATATTATTTATCACAAATACATGGCCCTTAATACAAATATATAAAAGAGTAATTGATGGTATTTTAATATTAGTATTATATAAAGATTAATAATATTAGAAATTATTAATTATTCATATTTTTTTATCTAATTCTGTTCCTTAAAATAACTCATGATAAATGCTAAAGAACTTCCAAATTTTCATAATTTCTTAATAGGGAGTAGGAATTTAAATATATTTTGGAAAAACTATCTGAACAGATCAAAAATTAATGTCATGTTTAAAAAAAATACAACATCAAAAAATTGAAAAGAATATTTTGTTTACTAATTTCTCATCAGTTTAAATTTCAAATATTTACTTAATTACAAAATAATTACTTCAAAATATTTTTTTCATATTCATAAAATAATAATTAATATCATTATAGTAATTAAATATAAATAATACATTTTTTTTCCAATTCAAATATTTTGAAGCTCTTGTAGAAACCTAAATTTTACAACAGTAAACAAAATTTTATTGATCATTATTTGAATGTAATTGAGTAACATATCTAAGTTACTGTTACATGAATAAGCAGACCCATATCTTTATTTCTTAAAATTAGAACTAAAATATTTGAGTACTTCTTAATAAGCAAAAAAAGGCATTTTCTTTGAAAAAAACATATACCGTAAAATACAGCATATATAATGCTCATCTACTTTCAAGTTGTATTTTTTAATTTTCAGGTATATTCGAAGTATAAAATGCACTCCCTTTTTTATGATGGAATTTAAAATGTATGTGTGCAATCCTCTTATGTTTAAAGTCATTTATTCAAAGTATCATTCCAGGATTTGGAAAAAATATTATACTTCTGGAATTACAACCCTTTAAAACCACCAGGTATGTCATTTCGTTTAAATAAACAGCATTCTGAAAAATGAAAAAGCCTAATTTTTTAATGCTCACTTCTTATTTTTGAAGCCAGCATTTTATACCTTTCATATAATGCATACCTGTAAATTTTGGTCTTATTTGTTTGGTAAAAGTAAGCGTTATATGCCAGATTTTATGGTAATTGCAAAACATTTTGAAATTTACAAAATACCAATAGAATATATATTAAATTACAAATATTTATGACCAAAATTGGAAAAAAGCAAATATAAATTATTAATTGAAAACTTTTCTCTTCTGAAGAGATAAAAAATGTATAGCTGTCAGACAAAAAAGGATTTCAAAATGACTAGGTAAGAGTCAAAATTTCAAATAGTAAACCAAAAACATTAATCATTATAATAGATCTGATTCAGAGATTCATTCAGTCTTGTAAACATACAACATTTACCTACCAAAAATCAAGCTGAAACTGAATAGAATAAAACCTGTAAACAAATAAAAACATAAATGCAAATAAGTGAGCAAGGAAATATATTTCATTTACTACATTTATAAAATGGAGCAGCAACAGCAAAAACATGTTTGAGGATAATTAGGAGCATAAACACGCTGTTCAAATCCATACACATGAAACAATCCATCATGATTTCTCCATTTGTAACTAACAGCAGCCACTGGTACAATGCTAACTTTATGCCGCTGTAACATAAAATTATAATATTACTAACATGCACACAAATTTTTCTGATGCAGCACATCAATATTTCAATAGTAATTATAAGTTTAAGATTAACATAATATACTAATTAATATTAGTATAAGAATAATGCAGTAATGAATTTTAAAACAGAAAATAAAAGAAAAGCATATTTTAATATTAGCAATTACAGTAAATTTATACCAAATTTGATGTGCTATATTAGAGAACTCCCCCCGAAGTGTTTTTCTACCGCTTACCTCTACAATGAAAATTATTAGGAGTACCCTATTTAATATATCCATACATATGATGTAGTTCATATACATATGTAATTATCATCATTTTGCATATCCCAAGTACAACTCTCCATATCCTTTGGGGTATGTACACTACACTTTGGAGGCCATTGTGCTATACAATGAAAGACTAATGTGAATTTCCTGAGTTATTTTTTCTCCGTGCTGCTACATCAAAAATACTCGATAAATTGAAAATTTTGTATCTATTCATTAAATTAATATACATTAACCAAAAACAGGAAATTGAAATAACATTTCATGAAAATGCTGCATTCTAGAATTTTAATATTAATACACCATAAAAGTTTAAAATATGTAATTTTAGTTCCTAAACCAATTATATTTCTTTTCTTGAATTGATGGTGCAAAATTTCAATTTAATAAATTCTAGATTAAATCGGAGCTTATAGATCATAAAAATTTAAGAGGATTTTATTTGATGGTCATGCTGCATTATTCTGTCAAATAATTTAATGCATCAGACAAGTTGCTTAATAATTAACTAACTATCAAAAAATACAATAGATATAAATAATTTTATGTTTTAAAATTTTTAATGTAACAGAAACCATGTAATTAGTTATATTATATCCGAAAGTTCATAATTTTTTAAGCAAAAAAATGAAATGAATAAAAAATTTTTTTTTTAAAAAAAAGCACATCAGAATAGTAGCTATAATTAACACATTTATATAAACAACAAGCCTAAACTGCAAAAAATTTACATTTTAAAAAATATTAGAAGAGAGTTAATATATTTTATACAAGTCCAATATATTGAATTTATTTATAATACTTCCAACTATTGTTCTAAAATGTATTATCTTAGTATTTATTACATTTATTAGCATTTCTCAATGCTTATATTTTAACCTGATTAAAAAAATAAATAAATAAAATTTACTGAATGCAACCATTAAGCATCTCAATCATGCAAAACGAATTTCGCAATTTTATATGGTCCTGATCTTACTGTTCACATTAAATGATATATAAAGTAAAGTCTTTATAAAAAGGATAACTTAATAACTTCAAAATTTTCAGTGAAAGAGGAGACAATTGATGTTAGAACTAATGATTTAATTTAAGGAAATTAAATCAAAATATGTGAATGAATCAACTGAATAACATGATAAATTAACTTCTAAAAAAATAGTTTTCATACAGAATTTCATCTTTTACAGAAATAAGTGTAATAAAGATCACCCCCAATTAAAAAAATTACAATTGTTTGATAATTGGTTTCAGTGATAAAATTTAAAATTTGTAAGAGACCATATACTAGATTAATAATTATAAAAGATTTTAGTTAAATTCACATCTTTTCAGTTAAAATTTTTTTTTCTTTAATGCAACATATGGTATTTAAGAATTAATATAGTTAGCTTAAAATAAAACAAATTGTAAATATTTTTTAATTTTTGAGCACAAGAAGCTGATTAACAGTTACCGTAAAATTCGGTGTATAATGCGCACCTATACTTTCAAGCTACAATTTTTAGTTTATAGGTTTTTTTGCAGTATAATGCACACACCCTTTTTTATGAAGAATCCTTACATTTATGTGAGCATTGCTTTTATGTTTTGAAATAAATTATTTGAGGTTTTATTCCAAGCTTTAGAAAAAAAATATAGCATACCTCTAGAGCTATAGCCCTTTAAGGAATAGCATTTCTGTTAAATCTGTTAATCCTACCCCTGTTTCTGTAAATTATGTTTTATTCCATAAGGAATATCATTTCTGTTAAATAAACAGTATTTCGATCTATGAAGAAGTCTAATTTTTTTATGCTCATTTCTTTTTGTATTTTAAACCTATCATTTTTATATCCGGCATATAACGAGGACACTTAAAATTCGTTCTTTTTGATGTTAAAAGTGTGTGTTATACGCCGGATTTTACGTTATTCTAAACTAGTACCTTGTTAAGAGCTTGGGTTTTATATCTCACTTTTGGGGTCCTTTATATTATTTTCTGAATATTAAGAATCCAAATATTTAGCAAAACTTGATATGTAACTATTTTTTTTTTTTTTTTGTCGATTTGAATTTTAGAATCTATCCATTGGTATAAACATTTTTGAAAAAAGTCACAAAGTAAAAAAATAATCAAATATCCAAGAAATTCATTGAACATTTCAGAATATTTTTAGCTCTACCCCCTCTTTTTTCCCCTCATATAACTTGGACAGCTTTATGTAGAATTTTATCAAATTTGAAATTTCACTCTAATAAATCAGTTATATGAATATCAATTTTGTCCATGAGTGATCAGTACTTTAAAAATTTTAAAGGTAATAATGACATGAAGAGTGAAAATTTTTTAACTTATTCACTTCAGAAGCATTTTAAAATCATTTTTAAAAAAAATATGTGAATACATTACTTGTTTTAAAACTTTCTCTTCTGGAAAGGAGATAGCATGGTTTTGGAGAATTTGAGCTGATGCCATGCTCACAGTAGTGTCAGGAAAATGAGTCAATGGTAGTAACTAAAAAAAAAAGATAAGTTTTCTGAAAAATATTTCTACTGAGAATATAATACTGCAAAAGAATAAGACATTTTTAAATGCATAGTAAATGTTTTATATTAAATATAAATTCTATATGTCCTTAAAATATGGAACATATACATAAAGTTTTCAAAAAGTAAAAAATTTGTTTGGTTTTTTACCATATATTTCAAATTTAAATCAAATGAAAATCAGAATTTTTTTTTAGAAATATCGAATAAAGTGACTGAATACATCTTTTTCTGAAGGGAAAAAAAAAAACACAATAACTATTACCGAGCTTACATCATGCATCATTAAGGTACATGTTCTGTAAACAAATTTGAAATTTAGACAGTAACATAATAAAAATGTATTCTTTGAATTCATGCAGTACTTAAATTTATATCTTTCTTCAATTATTTAAGACAACAAATGTACTGAGTTTTATAAGTATAATTCACTCATAACCAAACCGTTTTGTAAATTATCACAAACTTAACAAAACTATCTTGGAATTAAAATAATATTCTAAATAGTTATTAAACATTATTGTTACTATTTAAAGTGCTTCCTGTTTTAATGATAACTTACAAATATAATAGAATTCATTTAACACCATAATCATATATCTAAAGATGCACTTTTTCATCTGTTGCACCAAGAAATTTCACTGTTAAATTTCTTCATCACTTTTTTCTAACTATTAATATTTTATGGTCATTTTTTAATAAACAACAATATTACACACTTGAATTTCTCCCCATTTTTTCAAAATTACCTTTCAGAAGCACTTTAAAATAAAATTATTAAATATTTTGAAACTAAAAACATTGAATAATCCAAATACTAACACAATTTAGGCAAAATGCTCTTAATATTATCTAATTTACATTCTTTCTTTTTTTTCCCCCTTCTTTAATAATAGTTTTTATAAAAAAAAGTAAAGAAATACAAAATGAAGAAAAATGGAAAAAAATCTTTTACATTTGGTAATACAAAAATATAATTTAATATTCTTGTGCTGAATTGTCCATCAAAACATTTGCATTAAAATGCCATTTAACCAATTTTCAATAAAATATATAATAATACATATCATAGCAGATTACATATATACCTGTAATATGTTTTATCTGTACATTATACTAATTATGAATCCCAGCACAACTAAAAATTACTTTCATTAATAAATATTCTTTAAAAAAATTTTAATCACAAAAATTTAAATACAGATTTAGAGAAAATTGCCCCTCATAAGCATTATTATTACATTTTTGTGTTTCAAACAGTATTTAATTTATTTACATTGTGAAATTCAAGATTCAATCCATAGATAAATGGTTGTTTTTTTATCAAAAGTATTTGATAACACTAAAATTGGTGCCAAAAATATGCCTAACAGTTTAATATTTACAATACTTCTGACATTTATTATATTTAAAATTTTCACAATACACATAAATATATCTGTTATTGAAAATAAAGTCATTTTAAATCCCACATCATATTATCAAAGATACTTGTATATATCTTGCTTGCTTAAATAGTTCTAAAAAAATTAAATCAAAATAATACCAATAAAATATCTCAATGAATATTTGATAACCATCATATATATTAGCATAAAATTACACCTATATTCACTCCCAACAATTTAAGATTACCTTTGAAAAAAACATTCATCAACGGATCCTAAGGTGCACATATGGCTACCAAAATCAAATAATGTACATTTTCCTTTGGTTATGCTCATATCCCTTCCACTAAATCTATTCAATAGAGCCCAATACAATATGTACAGAAAAGTTATTTCTAACCTGACCTAAAGAACACTATCATAATCAAACTATTTACACGTTTTAATGCTTTACAAAAATAGAGCTAAATGAGAAAAATAAATCAGTTATGCAAACCATTTCAATTTTAGGCAAATATAAATGATGCATATTTTGAATTTTTTAATGAAAGAGCAATATCAGTTCTACAAGATTTTTTTCTTTCATAGGAACTTTTTAGATGTTTCTGGTTACATTTTAATTTAATTACAGTGCTTAATTAGGCCTTTTATTTAGCAGTATAATATGTAGTGGTAACAATAGATGATATTTCTGATATGTAATTTTTAAAGTTTAATTCCATATATATAGCACTAATCAAACAATAAAAAAAAAGAGAGAAAAAACTCTTGATATATGTGAATTTTTTGAGATTTCCAAACACATAAATATTTAAATTCTTCAGCATAAAACAGAAAGCATGTTTAACTTCGAACATATTTTCTGATTATTTCAAAAAGGCAACTATGGAATATATATATTCTTATCAAAAACTTACATTAACTTCCTCCTCTTGACAAATAATTTCTCCAGAAACATTTCTAATCTTATCATCATCAAGAGCAGCAACCTTTTCAACAACATGATCATCCATATGATTAGTCCTAAAAAATATTTGAAAGATAATAATTGCAATTAATTACTCAAGTTATAATCACATATTATAATGCAGACAAAATAAAAGGTAAATAAAGCATCTTAGGAAAAAATGAAGTCGAATAAAATAATTTGGAACAATAATATTAAAAATATAATAATTTAAATACTATAAAAATTAAATTTAATATATTCTAAAAAATAATTCCAAGCTGCTTCATTAAAAAAAAGAAAGAGGAAAAAACCTAAATTGGTAGCAACAAATAATTAATCCAAATACGAAAAGTAATATACAACAGAGGTTGCCAAAGCGGTGGTTCACGAGAAAAGTTTGCTGGTCCCCAGAAAAATGTGGAATATACTAAATCATCATGAAAATTCAGGATAATAATTTAAGCATGCATTTAACAAAAATCTTCATCGACTTATAGTCTGACGAAACTTTTAAATTTAAATTCATTCATTCTTATCAAGATCTGAGTTTTTGCTTTCCATAAAAAGTGCTTTGCTTAGTAAACAGGCGATGAAAATTCTGATTCAATTCTAAGAAACTTATTTATGTAAAAAAGCCTATTCATCTGTCACAGCCATCAAAACATGGTACCGATCTCACCTTGGAATAAATGTAATTCTCCGTTTTGCAGTAACTACATTGGATCCAAATATCTAATATCTTATTTCAAGTAAGCAGGAACATCCATCACACTAGGAATGTATAATGATAAAAGTGATACATTTAAACCATTTTTTGTTTTTTTTAATATTTTGTTTATTTTATTATGGTTTATTAATAAAGCTTCCATATAATTTGGTTAAAATTAATAGTTTCATTTTATGAACTAGGTACATTTTATGTGTTCTTAGATCATAAGATTTTTTATAAATATATTTAACACTTAAAAAATTCAAGTTAGTGGTCCGCAGGATTTAAATTATGAATTTACTGGTCCATGAGGTCAAAAAGTTTGGCGACCGCTCATATATAAACTAAACTCAATGGTGCAACAGCATATAGGGATCAAGACCTACTAAGCTCATCTAAGTTAAGTCATCACATTAATTTAATTGGCTTTGAATTTCTTCATTTTTCGACTATCCTTCACCGTTAAAATTTCTTCACAGCACTATTTTGAATAATTATTTAAGCATATATGCCAGAACGTAATGAATATTTTTTTAAAAATATGAAAATGTAGGTGTGTTACAGATTACAAAAGAAGAATGAAACGAATGCAAGACATTCCACAATTCATGTAATTCCAGAGATGCTTCTGTTATGCTAGTAAAGTAAGATAAATGGCAATCAATTTTATGATATTTTGACTCGAATCTTTTTAATATTAACAAAAAATAAAATGTTGCATTGAAATGATTTTCATAACATTTGTGGGTATTTTTAAACCTCCTCTGAGTAATAAATGCATGTGGGAATATAAACTATATAAGCATACAAGAAGGAAGGCTGAGTATTACACAAAACCCGGGGAAAAAGTCCCTCCTTTAGTCATGTGATTTCTTTTTAGGGGTGCGCGACCTTGTACAAACAGGATTTTTGACTAAAGACGAAAAAAGCCGAATGAGCGTTACACACCCGAACGTGACGTTCATTCAAGTTCACTCTTCAGCAAAATGTACATAAAGAAGTTATCACTTCAAAAAGATCTATGTTACAAACACAGATATATATAAAATATCTTACAATATTAGTTCCCTAAAAATGCATGAAGGTTATTTAGAAACCAGAGGATTTGTTCTATAATTTTTCTAAGATTTACATGTCTTAAAAGTAATTAATTTCTAGGATGAAACAACTTGTCAATAAAAAAAACTTACTTTTTACAACTTAAATATGAATACACCAGCCTCCAAAAATTAAGATACACATCATGTTTTTCTAAGCCCACCATTAAAAAATAGCAATAACAATAAAATTCATAGTTTATTTGGATAATAATAATGAACTTAACAATAACTTATGCAAAAATAAAAATTTTGCAACTTAGTGCAAATGTTTTGTGCATGATTGATGATCTTTAATGGTAGCAGGTAATTTTTGTTGGTAAAATCTAGGAGAGTCTAGCAATGTTTTGGAGAAATCATTTACCCAATTTGTTAAAATGTGTGGGTAGATGGATGGAAATGGGGTTACCACAAGCTGATCTTGCTACTTGTTTCAATGTATCTAGCAGTGTAGGCCAAAAACTGCATGATCAGCTTAAATCTGAAGGTTCTGTGTCTAGAAAATACGTTCCAGGTTGACTGGAGAGTTACAACACCTGCAAAAGACTGTTTTCTATCTCTTTTTGAATTGAAGGAGGAGTATTATACCACATCTTGCAGATCATTTTGTTGTAACAGGAAGAATCTTTGCTACTAAGGTGTAAAGAAGTATTCCCAAGGCAGGTTTATAGGTAAGACCAATTGTGTGTGTCGTCCTGAACCGACAACAAAAAAATGCTTCTGTATTCTTCATAGAGTAGTCCAGATGCCTACTAGAGAAGATTCAGGTTATTTATTTATCTGTAGGGAACACTATATCAAATACTCAAATGGATCTCATTTGGGACACCTTGGTAGGCATGTTGCTGATCTAAGTTCTTTGCCAAGGTAATTACACAAGAGGGAATAATTGTTACTCCGTTTGGTCTCTTCCCATTTTGATATCTCATAACTTATTTGACAGCATGGAAAAATGATGCTATCAATGCATTACAGTTAAGGGTGGACATGTTTCAAATTAGAACTCGTATCTGTAATGTTTCCACAACAGTCTCCCCGCAAAGAACTGTGATGTACTGCTTTCACCAAGAATGAACTTTTCTGCTAAGAGTGTTCTTTTTTGTTGTTGTTGCAAATCATGTAGTAAAACTAATGCAAATTTCTATGTAGTAATAAAAAATTTTTTAGTGCACTTTCTCCAAATTACTAGTTTTCCATGTTTATTCACTTTCAAATTAAATTTTAATTTTCATATTCATAAGCTTTCATTTTTTATATTTGTTTAGCATATATATATAAATATATTTAGATCTTTCAATTTTAAATAAAAAAAAATTCTAATATTTTCAATTAGAGTAGTACTTAACTTAAGTATCATAATTAAATTTATTACATTATAAAGAAATACAATAAAAAGTTATATTAAATTATAAAAATTCAACATAGCAACAATTCAAAAAATTATTCAACAATTCGATGAGAAATTTTAATAAGTGGAATATATTTGCATTTGTTTTTGCTTTAAACTAATTGAATACCTGGATTAAATTTCATAATGAATAATCTTAATTGATCTTATAAATAAGCATCTATAATCTGTATTCCTAAGCTGATTTTTATTTCTGTCATGAGAAAGAATTGATTTGCAGCAGTAAATACTTTAAAAGAAAGAAAATAAATGGTGTGCATGCTTTTGTAGACATGAATATTGAACAGCGTTTTTCAAATTTCTATTGGATCCTTTTTTGTGTCAAAAAGAAATTTGAGGGTAGGATGTTCTTGCTCAAATTATTCTATTTGTAGTTCTATAAGAGCCTTGGATAAACCTACTAAATGCAGTTCAAATACTATTTCATAGTAGAAGTGTCTCAAAATCTGGAAATTTTTCAGCATATTAAAGAATTAAAAGCTATTAAAGAATTCAAGATATCTTCAGATTCACCAAATGCTTTCTTTTCATAACTCTGCTCAATCACTATTTTTGCTAACCCATGGAAATGTCAAGATATATCTGGGGGGAAAAAAGCAATGTGTTTTGAAAACTTAAATTTTTTTTTGAAATGTCTGCATTTGTTGCCAAATTTCCATAAATATGAATTGTTTTATTTTGCATGGTATATCAGATAAAAAAGCAATGCTTGTACAAAATGTTTCTGATAAAGCATAAGGTTTTTTTTTAATTCTTGAAAAGAGTTTAAAATGTTTCGCTGCATTAAAATCTGTCCTGCTGATAGCTTTGCAGTAGTATGCTCGATCAACACTTAAGTTTCTTCACCTAAAATTAGCATCTGCCAAAATTTATGATGACACAGTGCATTTATACAAATACAATTTACAATTGCCATGCCTTTATCTGGAGCTTCTTGTAAAATTTTGGATTTTATACAAAGATTCCATTGATGGAAAATGCAGAGTAGTGATATCAAATTTCAGTTATCCATCCTCTCTTTAGCTGTCCTCCCTTAGCCTTCCAATGGATCTTTTTTTTACCCCTGATAGAAGGTGCACTATTTGTGAAAACATTGACTACATTATTAACACTTAACTGTATTGACGATATACTTCTTTAAAGTTTTCAAAGATGAACCATGAGATTTTTCAGTTAGTGTACGCAGCACAAAATATTTATCCTCACAAAAAAATCTTTAGCTACAGCATGAATACAAAAAAAACTTTCCAAGCAAGCTATCTGTGTTTTCTTCTAAGGCGATTGAAAAATAAACATCTTCATTTTGTATACTATAACAAAGTTGCTATGTTACATTTTGAGCAATTCTTGTTGTCAATCTGTTATAATTCTCCCTAAAAAAGCCAATTTGTATATATCAACCTTATATGGATTTAACATATTATATGCTTCAACAATACATTTTGTTATTAATTATACAATATTAATGATTTGTCTCTTTTTCGAAACATGTGCTATTTTGTGTGCAAAGTCTACTGCAATTGTATTTTTCTTTACAAAAGCAGTGAATGATGCCTGTAGCTGGTACTTTTCATTTTTCAGTGTTTGAAGAGCTGCTTGTCAAGATTTACTTCTAATTTGAAGAATTTATGTTATTTATGTATCAAATAGTGTTTATATGTGTATACACAACAAACACACTCTTTAGTCTTTCATAGAGGTGAAGAAAAACCTAACTCCCATTCTACATAAAATGTTCTATTTTCTTTATTTAATTTTAATATGATGGATGAAAAATATTAAATAACTCTAAGGAAAACGTATCATTGTTAGAAATACAATATCACTATGTTTAGTAAAAACTATACAATAAGTATAAAAATAAAAACTGTATTACTACTAGCACAATACAAACTTGACAAATGTTGCATAGGTTGCATACATAAAAATTTGTCAATAAATGAACAAGTTTTAGAAATAAAGACCATAATGGTATTTTTCTGAATATTAATAGTAAGAAAATAGTTTTTTGTGAAGAGATCAGCTAACATGTTCTGTAGTGTTACTGTTTTGCACTAGATGATGTTTTCTATCATTTGAAACATATAACTGGTAATAACCAATATTATAACCATGAAAATTTACATTTATGTTGTTCCTTATTTAAAATTCTGTAAGTTTTCAAATTGTCATTATCTAACTAAAAGAATATCAATCAATACAAGGTCTAAAGTCTTCTCCCTCAACATGCGGTATATTTTTTATATACTAGATATAATTTTATTTTAGAAGAAAATGGAAATTATAACTTTTCAATATTTAAAAACAAAGTCTTAATGAAAAAGTTATATGGGAGAATAATTTTCCCTTTATTTATTTTAGAAAAGAAAGGAATTCTTTATGATTTTGGTCCAGATTATAAGTAAAGCACTCCTTTAGCAATGAAGGATGATAATTTTAAACAAGTAATGCATCAAAAATGATGAATACACATTAAGTTAGTAAATATTTTAAAAGTTCTATGAAACAAAACTCATTTGAGGCATTTTAATATTATTAAGTTGCCTCTTATCAAATTATATATATATATATATATATATATATATATATAAAATAATCAAGATTCAATTTGATTCATTTCAGTTCAACATATTTGCACAGAGATAAAACAGAAAAATGAAAGTGGTGTAAGATAATAGTTATACAATTACCATTTTATTGTAAGGCGAATAAAACATTTGATTTGGCCTGTACCTGAGCACCCCTTGCACAGAGCCATTCCTTCTCCACTACATTTCCAGCATCTATGATTAATTAAAAAAAATTATTAAGGATATTTTTTGTAATTTTATTTTAAAATATGTGACAAAAATTAGAAAACAGAGAACCTTGTGAAATAAAGTTATTAAATTCAGCATACAAATCTTATTACAAATTATAATTAAAGTATTTTAAATCCACAATAATATTAATTAGATAAATTAATCATTAAAAATGTGTTTTATTTGAATGAAAAATTTCTATTGAACATGCAATAAATATAGTTATTATTTTACTCTTAAGATAGATAACATGTGAAGCATAACATAGAAAGTAATAAAAAGGCAATTGTGAAATTTTCCCATTGTTATTTTAATTTTTTAACTTAACTCAGTGGTACAACAGCTCATAAGGACCAAGGCGTACTGTGCCCATCTCAGTTTTCATGACCCTGGGCACTGAGATGCATGAGCAGATGTCCCGGTCAGGTGGTCAGTCTGATGCGAAGTCCTAGTGTCAAGTTCCCAAGCAAACTTGGTACTCATTTATTGAACCACTGAAGGGATGAAATGTTGTGTGGAAGTGCGATGCACTAACTACTCAGCCACTGACTGGGCTTCATTTTAATTTCTATTTACAACATAATAAAAAAATAAAAAGAGGAAAATGCTAAAACAGACTTTTTTGAACATTTCATAAAATTCTACAATTATCTTATAAAAAATATTACATTTAGGATAAAATAGTCTTTCACTCTTTTTTAAACACTCGATAAAAAATTGCAAAATTATTCAATAAAGATATAATTTTATTTTGGATAGTTCTTTTAAACTTGCAAAATTTGTCATCAAACATCTGTCCAAAATCTTATTTATTATTTTTTTTCCACATTTCCTTAACAGTTACTCATTTTTTTCAATTTCATAATTTTGACAAAGTGCATTAATAATAAATGTAAAATTAAATCAAATAAAATGTAGCTATTTTATTAATGAGAAATAATAAAATTTTCCATTTTTACTGACTTAATTTTCTAAGAATCACAGCAAAAGTAATAAAAGTTAAAAATTATAAATGTTGAAAAAAATATTTCACAAGAATTACCTAAATCTAATTTTTTAAAAGCTTAAAGTCATCAGTACATTTTCAAAAAACTATTTTATAAGCAAATATTCCATTAAACTAAATATCTACCATCTAAATGTAATGAGACTTAAACTTGAAGGAAAAAATTGGGCTAAGACCAGTCAATTTTAAATTGTCTTCTGCTATAATTAAAAGAATGGAAACAGTAAAAAGTTATTTGTCTTAGGAAGCGCTATAATTGTGAGTTGCAACATTGAATTAATGAATAAACAATTGGTTCACTTGGTTATTTAAGTAAATTTAAATAACTTACTTTCTCTGACCTGAACCAGTACAATGCAAACAATCTTTTGCCTCTGTTCTTAATGTAACAGGTGAAAATCCATCTCCATGACAGTGAAAACAATATTCCTGTATGTATTAAAAAATGCATAGTAAAGCAGAAATACAAATACTTATAAAAACTAAGCATAAACAGTGTTAAAGAAACATTTCAAACTTGTAAGCCACAATGAATATTTTTAAAACCTTGGCAATATTATGGCATGCAATAAGCATTCTAATACAAACTTCATAGTTTAATAATATTAATCATATATAGTCATTATGAATTATAATGTACATCAGTGATGAATTAATCTATTTACTATTAATTTTTTTAAAAAAACGAATCTATGTTCTAACTATTTTTTGCAAATCACATAATTGGTACAAGAGTGCACAATTAATTAAATAACTAGGATATAATACTGCAAAGTTATATAATATTTTAAAAATATTTTTAAGCTTTTCCTACTTATGCTGTCATCTATATAAGCTAGGGACTTTTCTTGTCTACAATTTTTACACAAAAATAGCTTTTCAAAAATTTCTATGGAATTTTAAAGTTTTCAAGTTTTTTTAAAAATAAAATACAAATGAAATAATCAGTAAACAAAAACTAAATAGAAATTAAAAACTGTGCTTAGTGGTGAAAATTAACCAAATACATTCCAACACGCATAGTAAACTATTATATATATATATATATATATATATATATGAAAGGATAATTAAATTAGTATTAAAAATTAAATTCCCTATCTAGCAATTCACTTTTATATTTTCTCCTCACCTCTTCAAGAATCATATTAATCACCCATTTATTTCTTCCAAACATATGGCCTAGCCAATAAACATGTCTAATTTCAGATTATTATATTTAATAGCCCGATATGTCAGCATTAACTTTCAAGAGCACACATGAACGCCGTGATCGGTGTTAACCACTTAAGATTCGGTGGCGTGCTTTTTTCCTCTCTGCTCTTTGAGTCAGATGATGTTTAACTTTGATCAAATAAAGTTCCTTTTTAAAAACTAATTCTGTTTCTGACTTCAAATCATGTCATATATATATCTAAAAGTATTTAGTACTGCTAGAAGTACATAATACATACAAATGTACAATATGAAAATCATATCAAATACAAGATAAAATTAATTACTAGTCAAGATCATAAGATGTCCAATTACTCTTATCTATGGTATTATTAAGATTTCAACTAGATTTAATTTGAATAGAGCACTTTATAGTTAGGTTACAGAATTATTTCTTACTAGATTTAAGATATTATTTAAAAAGGCGTTAGACATATTTCCCAACAATTCAAATTTCCTTTTAGCAATAATATTTTGTATGAAATATTAAGGAAATTAATAAAAAATTAATTATGATACAAAACTTTATTTCATTTTTGCATTTACGCACAATAACAGCATTATTTTTCAGTTCAAGGAAGATATTTTATCCAATTTTTAAAATTCAAAGTATATACAAAAAGATTAGAAAAATACTATGCTGGTGGTCAGTATACAATCCAGAATATTTTTCTTAGATTACAACTATACTACACAAACAAATTAAAAGATTTCCATTTATATATTCTTTTTGTTACTTATTTAACAGTCTAAATCTTCCACAAATCAAATGAGATAACTTATTGAAAAATTTCATTCCCATGAAATTACTAAATAAAATTATCAAAAGCATAATAAAGTCAAACATTAAAGTATTTATCAAAAATATTTTTACTACTTACCCAGCCTTTACCAGAACAAGAAGCACACTTTTTACGACCAGGCCCACCACAAACATGGCATACTTTAACAGATGCTGTGTAAGGAACCTCAAGCTGTACAGCGTGATTTGAAAAATAAACAGGGGGTTCTGAAGGTACATCCCATGGAAAAGGAGCATCCCCCGAGTCTAATTTTTCTAAAGGTCCCCCTGTGAAATTGTTTATATTAATAAATATTTATTCTATTTTATGAAAAAACTACTTAAATCATAGAGAAAAAAGTCAGAATTATGTATCCAATGACATAATATAATGAAATATATTTGAATAAATCAAAATTGTTAAATTTTTCCTCCAGTTCTTTAAATAAATTTAACTTTAAAATATTTAAAAGCAAATGAAAATCTTATTTATAACTGATTATATTATGTTTCATGCTGCCGGCTGAATGGTGTGGTTGGTTTGTCGCTGGCCTTCTGCACCTAAGGTTGCGGGTTTGACCCCAGCCCAAGTCGGTGGATTTTCATGATGCAGAAAACTGACAGTGGCATGTAAAAGATCTCTAGAGTGTCCGTTTGGCTTGGATGCTCTCAGCAAAATTAAATCCTAGTACAGGTTATCATCGTCAGAGCTCAGGTGCCTCCCTCTACAGAAGAAACTGAGCGTCAAAATTACCTGCGGCGATTGGTATCCGCTTATAGTGTGCAGCACTAAAAAGAGATCCCAGCTTCCGGGGAATGTACTCGGTCTGCAATGGTTAATCACCAATCCGCAGTTCATTGGAAATATAAAAAAAAAAATGTTTCATGTTGGATAAATATCAATTATGATACAGGGAACAGCATTTAAACATGTTTTGAATAGTTTTTCATCCTTGTGTTAAATATTACAAGTTGTTTATGTAGCATATTGTGTTAGTAATATGACACTTGCAAATATATGGTCAAAATATGTTAAATAAAAATTCACAATGTAGTAACATACTAAGTGCAACTATACAAGAAATATAATTATTCCACTATTGCCATTGAATACTTCCTGAGCAGAATGAATGAATAGGTACTTAAAAACCTTTTCTGTCATTAAATATATCAAAAGCATTTATCTACAATAAATTCTATCTTGTATTAAAATGTAACTATTTCATCTCAAGGGAAATTTTTTTAAATCAAAATATTAGACACAATGGATGACAAACAACATTATAAGCTGACTTCACTAACATTTAAAATATTTTTATTAATACAATAAAATGTATAACTTGATTACATCAAACACAAATGTCACCTTTCAACAGGAACATCTTTTCATTAAAGAATTTGAGCCCATTTTCAAAGGTTAAAATTAATTTTTGCTCATTACATTTCAGTATCGTAAATGTAAACAATTTGTAATTATATATCTTAACATATTACATCAAATAATTTTGAAACATAAAAAATATCTTTTAAAATAAAAATACATATATACAACATAAAATTGCTCCATTTTTTAAAAAAATAAGCAATATACACTACTCCTTATATTTGTAGATCCTCCATGAATGATCTAAAATTGATTTAAAATAAAGGTTTATATAATATAATAATATATAAAATAAGGTTTATGTATATATGGAAATAATTATGGTTCAAGATGGGAAGACGTGCAAAAAAAGACCAATTAGAAACACACACCATAGTAACAGGTCATAAAGAAAAAAAAACGTAATCTTAAAGTTTTCTTAGAAATTGTCAATCATCATTAAGGTCCTCTTCTTACGTTATTAGAGTAAGATTAAAAGCAACACAATATTTAAAACTAATACCCCCAAAAGCAAGATTCAAGTTTGCTCGAAAAAACATGTTAACAGACTAGTATAAAATAAGTTTTTCCCCCCTTCCTTTGCAATATTTTATTCATATACCTCTGGCTGTTTGAGTAATTTTTTTTTTTTTTTGGTAGCACATTGTATTTAGAGATGAAAAAAGATTAATCTGCATGGTGTGGAGTTATTTAATTTATACTGGCATGGCTTGAGAAAGGATAAATAGAAATTTTGATATAAGAAATTATGGGATCTAGGAAGAAAAAAAGACCTGTGGCAGTAAAGACTCCCCATACCTCTGGCATTTGTCTCATGTAGAATGAATAGTTTGCATACTAAGGTGTATCTGTGTTGAAGCAAAAACTTTTATCTTAGGTATGAAAATATCTTTGGAATTGCTGTGTGCTTCAACAATACAATACTGCTGTTCATTGTAGTATCAGAGGTTATCTACTAACAAATATGATTTACAGGACAAGACAACCTGTTCCCTAACCTCACAATTTCATGACTAATGATTAGAACTCCTATTTAGCCAAATGGTGGAAATAACTTGAAGTAGTCTTCTATTGCTGAACTACTACAATTATATTTTACTGTTGTAAATTTTGTATTGTGTTTGTACTTTTATAGTTGTTTAGAAACACAAATACCCATCACAAGAAACAAAATGCTCAGACCTTCAAGAGAAATTTAAATGGATATATAAATATGTGAGCAATGAACTTTGTAGTTAAAATAGAAAAGAAAATAACTCAAAAAAAAATTTCTTAATACGTAGGAATGACAGAAAACTCTTTATGGATATGAATTTGTTATATTATTACCATATACCAGCATTTCTCAAACTGTGGGGAGAGTGATAACCCTACAAGGTGGAGGGGGCGCGAGCATATCGAAAATAAAAGGTTTAAAAAATTAATTTACTGGAATGAAGTAAACAAATACTTTCTGACACATAAAAAATTACGCATTTACACTGATATAATTTATATATATCAGCTGGTGATCTTACTTCATCAGAAATAAAAGTTTCCACTTTGATACGTTCATTAACCATCTGATGCTATAACTAAATAAAAAAAACAAAACATTTCGTTTGATTTGCTGTAATCCCACGATGAGAATTTTTTTATTACGTTTTCTTTTTAAACCTAAAATACTACTCTTTCAGGGGAAAAAAAAAAAAAAAAACTAAACTCAGACCCGGAGAAAAATTCTAGGAAGATAAAAAATTAATCACTGTTATTATTATTGAAATGCCGTACATTAGCTGTAGAAAGAAAAGGAAGACTTATTCACTTTTCACCCAGGAAGCAGTTTTGCTGATCATCGTTTGACCTTAGAACTTATTGGTATGATTAGTTCTGTCTCTTCTTTTATGCTTTTGTTTTTCATTTAGGGAAGTAGTAAATAATGAATTTCTGTTGGACTTTTTTCCATGTGAAAGAGTTATATGATATTTGGAAAAGCACAGAGAGCACTTTGAAGGATTATTTGCTAACATTTATTTTTATGGGTATTCTGAAACATATAAAGCATGATGAAATACGCGTTTTACACAATCCTTTTTTTTTTAGAATTAACACCCATATTTTTATATTGAATACACTTTTAACCTGGGAGCAGTAAAACAAACAAACAATAAACATTGGAGTGACTGTCACCTCAACGCGATTATTAACGTTAGTATCGAGTGCGTGCCTGCTCACCCAGGTTAAAACATTTTGAAGTCTTCTCGCTTTAAATATTAATGTCAAATGTGATGGATATGATAAGAGAGCAACATAGACTGGACTCTTTTTCTAATGACATTTATACTTTTAGAAATGGATGACAGAGGAAATAAATTTTTAATTAAATATCATTCTGCAATCTGTTCCAATTTAAAAATTAGAGAAAAGAAAAATAATAATTATCCTATTACCTAAAAGTAATTTGCTTAAAATACTACTTAAAAGTAACAAATACAAAACTTAATACTTGTCTTGTTAATTTGTATGGTTTATAATTAAGATCGTATTGCAGTTTTAGCACAAAAAAAAAGAGCTTTATTATTGTATAAGGGGGTGCAATAAAAATTATGATTGAAAATTGGGTCACCAATAGTGAAAGTTTGAGATGCACTGCCATATACAGTTATACATTTTAATAATATTCAAAAGGAAAACAGTTTTAAAACACAAATTACAGCATTTTTTGAGGTAGAACAGAATTTACAGAATATTTTTAGGTATTTATAGAATAAAGGATTTCCAAATAATTTGTACTTGTTATATTGTATACCTAGGAAAAGGAATGTATGCATACCTATTTAAATAAATTAGAAAGTAAAATACTTCAAAGTATAATATATAGTACAAAAAGGTTTACATAAAAATAAAATATTTTTATTTATGGGAGGGTTTCATACATTAGTATCAAAATAATAAAAAGTAGACACAATATCTAAGAAATTAAATAATAATTCTAAATACTTTTTTTTAAACAATTTGTGTATTGAAAGTAATAAAACATAAAAATATTCTCACCTATATAAGGTTCAAAAGCCCAGCAGGTAGTTCTCTTTTCAGTAAATGTTTCCAAAGTATACTAAAAGAACAATTATTTAAAATATTTATTTTTAAAAATCAATTATAAATATCAATCATAAAAAGTAAAATCAATTTCTAACAATAGCTCTGTTAAAACAAAACGTGCAATAATATACTGCGACATAGCCATCCTGTGATGACCATGTCGTGCCGGTTCCACGTAAGCTAGAGGTGTGGGATTATCAAATTGATGAGACATAGTAGTTCTTAATACAACTTTTATTAAGAATAACTTATATTACTTAAATTCTAATTTGACAATTTTAATTTAAAGTGAGAGTCAACACCCAATTAAACCTTGTATTTAAGTCAGATCACGCAACTAGATCCTTTATCTCAATTATCATTAATAATCCTATTCATCTAATTACTTATATCAAATATTACCTTTTTCAGATCTCCTTCCTTTACCTAAAGAGAGATAGCTATAATTCACTTTGAATAAGAAGATTCTGACTTCTTTATATTAGGCTTCTATTCCTTCTAAAACTATCGGACTGCTAACTCTTGATCTGCAAGACTACACACTAAGCTATCTTTAAACTAGCCGCACTAACGATCAGAATGATTCCACACTAAACTATCTCTAAGCTTGCCGCGCTATATCTTATCATCAAAGCTTCTATCCTTTTATAGTATATCTCATTTACATATTATCTTTGTTTATCTTCTTGGTATTGGGTTGGAAAAGTTTTGCCATTAATCGTGGTCGTCAAAGAACATAGGAGTTATGTTAGCAGAAAGACGCGAGAGACGTCACAACCCCCCTCCAAGAAGAAAAACGTGATTTACTTAAGGGTTCTCAATGCCCTTAATAAATTACGTGTCTAAATCTCTATTTCTAAATTTCTTCGCTTTCTGAGTTTTATTTAAATTTTAATCTTAAATCCTCATTTTAACTTTTATGATTTCCAATATTTATCTTGACTTTAATTTTCATTGCAATTTTAATCTTAAATTTTAACTTTTATAATTTCCAAAATTTATCTTGACTTTAATTTTCATTGCAATTTTAATCTTAAATTTTAACTTTTATAATTTCCAAAATTTATCTTGACTTTAATTTTCATTACTCATCTTAGAATTAAATTTTAATATTCAATTTAAATTTAAACTCGTGACAATAAATTTTACTCCAATAACTAGGCCAACATTAATAATTACTGTTTAATTTATGCCCACTCTCACTTTTAACATTCAATTTCTTAAAATATTTATACACTTAAATTTTCTAAAAACAAATATTCTGGGTGCGCAGACCCAATCTTTGACTCTAACACTTCATATGGAGCTGGTACTTCCGCTCCCTTTCTTGTTGAAGCTATAAATTGCATACTTTTCAAGATTTTCAGGGTCAGTCTCCCTGAAATGAAAACTTTTTGAGTCTCTATTTCTATAATATTAATCAATTTCACAATTATTATATATTATTTATATATCACAATAAATTTTCATCTCCATCCCCACATCTGGTTCCAAAAAACTCCCAATGAGCCGCGCAGCGCCGTTATTATTATTGTTAGTGCCCTGACTACGCCGCGTTTCCCTGAACCAGATGCCTCATAATACGTAACAATACAACAACATATATATATACACATATTATACAATTATAAACATTTTTCAATAAACTATTATAACAAATAACCAAAGGAATTTTCGCATCTCACGAAGTCATACATCGAAGCAAACAAATGTGTGATTACAAATGTTTTCTTCAGAAAAAAATTTTTAACAAGTCAAAAGTTCCAAAATTAAATAAACACTCATTGTAGTGTTTGACTTGGCTTATAACTTTTAAGCATCGCCCGAGACTTCCTTCTTTGCAATAATTCTTCCGACCACTTGTTGGAAGATCATAAAAAATATGAAACAATACAACCTGATTTTTATATGTTTTCTCCCACATTCACGTCCAACGATGAGGTGCTATCACTCTTCTTTCCTCGGTTGTACTGGAATTTCTTGTTGTAAGGCTTGTAATCTCCTTGTCGTCCTTTCCTTGACTTCCCAATTGTCTCCTTGGCTGGTCGGGGTTCTTCTGTTCTCCGTCGTGGCCTTAGACTGTAAGTTGATTTATTTGGAACTTCTGTGCATTCTCTTCTGTTCTTTTTCCTGCTTTTGGAAATAGTACTGGATGACATTTGTCTTTTATTATTATTATTGTTCCCCTTTCTTTGCCACTTTCTTTGTGGTCCACTTGTTCCTGACACACCTGATCTTTTAATACCCCTATTATTCTTTAACCTTTTGTTTTTATTTTCATTCCCAAATGAATTAGGTAGTGATCTGACCAGTGATTTGTTTTTATGGGTCCTCTCTGTATTTTTATATTGATTTGATTGGTTACCAATCCCTTTTGCCTCTAACTTACGTTTCACCGCAGATTTTTCTTTCCCATATTGTGACTCATTTAATCTTTGATGTACTTTTTCCGAAGTACTAGTTTCCTGACTTGATCTTATACTATTTGGGATACCTGTTCCTAATTCGACCTCGTCACATTTCCTATGACGATATATTCTTATTTGATCTACGTTAACTGTTAATCTTTTTCC
>BMAV01014127.1:90438-101123 GCA_019973955.1 Trichonephila inaurata madagascariensis
TTTTTTTTTGTGTCTTCAGATCTATTATGGCATGTTGAAGAGTTTTAGCTTTTTTTTTTTTTTCCTTGTTTTGCTTCAGAGGGGGGAGGGGGAACGCCAGACAATTGCTTTAAGCAAAATTATCTCTTTCTTTTTTACTTTTCGCTTTAGTACGGGGCCTTTTTTTTATATTCGGAAATTTTTCAGTGAAGTTAATTATTGAAGTGGCTCTTTTTGCAACAATGTTTATTTTATTAAATAAAGTTCTTAATTTATTTCATTAACTTGAAGTGAAGTGATTAAAATTTATTCTGTTGGTGTGAGGTGAATAACCTGACACGTGTCTTGCTCAATCGTTCATAAAAAACAGTCGAATGCGTTAATTATTTTAATTTAAATGATTTAATACTTTTTGCTAGTTTTTTAAGCTCTTTTTTTTCAAATTATCGTCATAACTTCACATCAATATTTTTTTTTAATATTTAATGAAAAGTCGCTTTGTCTTTTGAAATTTAAAGCAAACAAAGCATTATTTAGAATCACTTCTTGTTCTTGTATATTTTTTTTTCTTTTAAAATTAAATTTACATAATAGAAATAAATTTGTTTTTGAACGGATTTAATATGTTCTAAGACTCTACTAATTGTGTATCTAATTAGATATTCTTTTACAAACCTATAATGAGGCTGAAAGATTACTTGTAATTGAAAAAAAAATGTGTCTCTTATGTCGCTTATTATAAAAACCAAGAAATTATTAATATTCTATTGAAATCTGAGATAAATGTATTCAAATATACAAAAGCATACTAGATCCTTCTAAAGACAAGAATTATTTCCCCCGAGTATTCCATGATGGTGTATGATTATATATTTTTATTAAGTTATTGATATCTAAGATATCTAGCATCATGTATACTTATCTTTTACACTAGTATAACCCCCCCCCCCCACCTTAGGGGTTGATATTCGCACAATCCGTTCTTAGCGAATCTCTACTCAACAAAGATACATGCTTGCCGAATTTTAACCCTTAATGCATATTGCTACCAATTATCTACATTCCAGTTCCACTTAATATTATTCAAAAACCTGAGTGTGTGCTTTTCTGAACGCAAGTTGATAACCATAGACAGTAAATTGTGTGTGAAGGAAAAAAGACATTACTTCTTGGAATATATATGCTTGACATTTGAATATGGTGGGTGATAAAGTTCCCTGTGTTACTTGGAGAGAAATATTCTATTTTAGAGTTTCCCCTGTAAAGGAGTGATTTATCTAATTGAAAAAAAAATAACTTCTCATCTATTGTCAGGTAGGTTATTAATGTTTGATGTTCTATTTGAAAATTATATCGCATATATACTAGATTTTGGGAAATACTGTATGTTGTCAAATGTCTGCGTACAAATTTTTCCAAAATAAATACTCAGTATAATTACCAGGATTTTTTATTTATTTATTTTTTTTATTATTATTTTTTTTTTACGAAATCTATCACTACATTCTTGTGAAAAACGATTCTTTAAAACTCAAAACAAAAAATCATGCCTTTAAGGGTTAAGTCTGTAACTCTAATAGTTCAAAAATGGGAAATTTTTGTCTATAATGACCTCTGTAATTCCCCATAAATCCCCATGTGGGGCTATTTCCGCAAAACCCGTTCTTAGAGGATCTCAACTCAACAAAGTAAGCATGCTTATTAAATTTCAAGTCTATAAGTTTGATACTTCAAAAGGGTAATTTTGCCCCGTAACTCCCCTTGGGAGTAGAATTTCGCAAAAACCGTTCTTAGCGGATCTCTACTCTACAAAGGTAATATGCCAGCCAAATTTCAAGTCTATAGGTCTAATAGATTTCGAACATCTTGTAATGAAAGAATGCGTGAGTGAGTCTATTTTCTTCTATATGTATAAATTTGTTTTTATTTTATTTTGGGGATTTTTCTGTTTGTTAAATCAAAAGCTGATATAAAAAAAGGATATTTTTATTATTTATTTATATGAATACTTGGAAACAACAAATATTTGCTCTTGGTGTTAAAAAAAGTAGAATTCAAAAATAAATTGAAAATTTTCATTTATTGCTTTGTTACTTTTACAATATATATAAACAAGTAATATAGAAAAAAAGTTTTTAAGTCAATTCCTACTTAGATCAACAACGAAAATTTTTATTTTAGCTACTTTTTATTTAATAGTTATAATTAATATAAATATGTATATACATAGGACAGAATCACAACACTAAGTGGTAATTAGCTTTTTTATTTATCATTAAAGTATCGTATTGTCCTTTTAATTTCAGTCCAACTGAATGCTTTAACACGTGAGAAAAAAAAACCTTTTCAAGTTTTGACACAAGTCGCCAAAAGGGTCGCTAAGTCGCCGATGTAACTGTATTTGTAATTCCATAAATAATTAGTTTTAATCAATTAATTTTTATTAATTATAGTTAAATTATTGTATTGTCATCCAAAATGATCCTGTATATAAAATTTCAGCTCAATTCAGCGTTTTAAAATGTGTTTTATTAACGATTGAAAAATGCACCAAGATAAATAAATATACAAATATATAAATAAATAAATATATAGAGACAGTGCGAGCTAATAGTCAGAATTAGAAAAGCATGGTAAAAGCTCTAAACGCTGTTAAAAGTAGATACTTGCGTAGAAGGGAATAGGTTATAAATAAAAAGCACTTATTATAATAAAAAAAAAGATTTAAGCATTTTCAAAAATAATGGTATTTATCCATTAATTTCGATTATTTTAAAAACACATTAATATTATTCTCTAAATTTACTTCGGGAATCAATGCTAATATTTACTCTGTAGATAGAACTCAAATAAATGAAGTATGTCCTTTCAAATAGAATAAATTATTTTCCATACTCAAATCAAAATGAAAAACTTTTTCGAATATCTAATGAAAATCAACATTAACATCATGGTTTTAAAACATACCATCGAATGGAAAATGCACAGACGTCAACTTAAAACACGTAATTTTCTTTATATGTTAATCGCGTAGCTCTATATCACACGCATTTTTGACACAAGCTGTCTAGATTATTTTCTTTCTTCGATTTTATAACTTATCATTACATTGTTTTGATGCGTTGAAAAAAAATTGTGTTTATCTCTGCGGTAATATTTCTAAAGTAATGTTCATGCGAATTTCATATTCTTTCTTTCTGGGGGGGGGATTCTGTAACTGAATGAGAAAGCAACTGTCTTTATCGTTTGTTGATAAAGCGTCAAGATTTTTTTAAGCGCAAATAAAGTAAAATTGCGGCGTTGTTGTTTCTTATCCCTCTGATGTAGGGAAGTCTACACCAGATCCAAAAGACTTCGTTGCACAAATACACTGCTGGTCACAAAAAATGCAACACCCTGAAGGAAGTGTGCAAACCATGTGAAATTTACATCATACGTTGGCGGTGATGAAATATGTAAATCAAGCATTATAGCGCTAACGCACAGTACGAGCGACCATAGCGCCACCCGCAGGCAATACAACATAAGAGGAGAACAGATTGGCGATTCGAAGTACGGCAAATGTTTTTTCGTGTCCTTTTTGAGGGGGGGAGTAAGCTGTATACATATGCCACGAGAAAAACATCGAGCGTCTTTTGACTAAGTTTCTGAATTCGACCGAGGAAGAATAGTAGCTATAAAGACTGCATATTATCCTTCAGAGAAATCGGTTAACGCGTTGGATGAAATGCAACTGCGTTGCGGATCTGTGATCGCTGGATGCAGGAGGAAACGACTGACCGACGGGGCCGGTGGCACTCTCCTGGTTGCACCACTGCCCTTGAAGACAGGTGGATTGTGCGCATGGCAATGACAGTTCGCGCAGACACATCACATACCATAGCACAACAGATTCAATCTGTTACGCATCATTCAGTGTCCGCTCGTACCATTCGAGTTGGTTTGCAGCTAAGTTGATTGTCCGCAAGGCGTCCATTGCTTTATTTACTTTTGACTGGAAGCCACAGGTGTTTGCGCCGCCAATGGTGCGATGAACGGCGGACATGGACAACGGAATGGAACGACATTGTGTTTACTGACGAATCAAAGGAATAAAAAAATTATTATCAACTCAAGGAATAAAAAAAATGTTAACAAGCTACAAGGAAATTTTGCGGGAGAAAAAAATCTTTGAGCCGGCAGAGTACTTCGTTAAACTTTATAAAACCTTCTACATCAAAATAACTTCGGTTTGCTATTTTGTGTTTGTGTTTTGCAAGACTTTATTAATTTTTTTTCCGAAATTATTATTTTCTTTTGTCTCCGGCCCCAACTAAAAATAATTTATATGTGTTTATATGCGAAATTATACCCCGACTTACGCAAATTCGATTTAAGCGGTTATCACTCAATACGTACGTTCGGGGCTTTACTGTATACGTAATTTCATTTCAAATATTTATTATTTAATAGCAAAAGGGTATTCACTTGTGAACATAATAAGAAAGCTTGTAAATAAACTATTTTATTCTTAGTGTCAATGAATATTTTACTATCTTCTATCTTATATTATTTTATTATTGAAAAATATCTATAACAAATTATATAACATATATTGCTTAAACATAATATAGAATTAATAATGTTTTGCACACATAATACATATATATGTATATATATATAAGTTTATTTGCATTTAATGAAGTACATTGTGATAAAATATCAAATTATACTCCCTTCAAGATTTCCTTCCTGTCTGGCCTTTTTATTATTAAAATATATCAACTTAGGAAAATATTTATACAATGGAAAAGTTCTTTCATAAATTTTCTTCATAAAATAACATTTCTCCATCATTTTTATGTAATTTTATTTTCATACAAAATAACCTAACATTTAATGAAACATAAACATGCATGCATTGCATTATTATTTAGTATAGCTGCCAAAATGAAATACGTACGTACATAAGGAAAATTTTTAAGGGGGGTGTTTCTTAATATCAACATACTTTTATTTAAATTACAATTATTTTGTTGTTTTTTAATCTGCTACAAAGAAATAATATGCGTTAATATTCAAAAACACTTTATTAAAATATTTAAATAATATTCAAGCATTGAAAAAAGACTACTAAAAAGTACTTAATATTCATATTGGGATTACATATTCCTTTTAGAAGTAGTATCATGAACATTTTGTGTATTGGAAAACAGCATATTAAATAAAACCTTGTTTATAAAATTAAAAACTAAATTTAAACAAGTATGATAAATATGTTCATCAAATGCCCTGCTTCCTATTTTTTTAAAAAAATCTGTTACTACCAAAGGGGAATAACATAAAATTGCTCAAAAAGTTTTAATAATATTGAAACGCAATTTATGTGCATAATTTCACAAGTAAATTAATTTACTAAAGAATTCTGAATAGAAAGGCTAGGATTATAATTTGCATAGTATTCATTTTAAAGCAATAGAAATATCGAGAATGCGTGTTAAATTGATTAACAACTTCAATTGATATTAGATTTTTTTCCATATTTTAAAGTAATTTAGCTTTCCCCACACAAAGGCATTTACCAATTTAAATTCAATTTAAAAAAATGTTTTTATCACGAATGAATCTTAATTTTTCTCAGTCATATGTAATCCACGAGAAATTTTAAATGGCTTTCATATAAGATTTTCCACAAAAGAAAAAAAAAATATGAATAACTTTTAATGCTAGAAATGTTTAAAATTTACATCTCTAAGGTGACCTTAATTTAATATTGTTTTTTTTTAAAAATAACTTATTGAGAGAAATATATAGATGTACTTTGAAAGTATTTCATGCAATGTAGTTACATTTTTAATTCATATTTGAAATACACTGCATATTAATCATGTAGGAATAACAATTTCAAAACTATGAACATTCCGAATTTTTAAATTACGAAAAGGTGAGTATGTCATATATATGCAAATTAGACTAGTTTAATTTTAAGAATTCGGATATGTGTTTATTTGATTTACACAGAAAAATACGAACTCAAATTTGCGTTAATATATCTGGTTCAAATCATGTACATACATAAATTTAAAAAGAAAATTTAAATTATTCTATGTAAAAATGCTCTAAAGGGTTTGTTTTTAAAAAATGCATAACAGAGCCGTGTGGATTATAAATAAGATGCTTAAAGTGCTTTAAAATATTTATAAATATACAGTTAGGTAGCATAAATCTATTCAACATTATTTATTTATTTATGCCAGTGCTTCTCAAACTTTCACTATTGTTGTCACAACCAGTTTTCAGCCATAATTTTTATCACCCCTCCCCCAGTTATACAATAATGCGCTTAGGCGCTAAAGCTACAATACGATCTTAATTATAAACCGTACATATTAACAAGATAAGTATTAAATTTTGTATTTGTTGCTTTTAAGTAATATTTATTTTAAGTAAATTACTTTTAAATTATAGGATAATTAGTGTTATTTTTCTTTTCTCTAATTTTTGAATTGGAACAAATTGCAAAATATTTGATAAAAAAAAAATTTATTTTCTCCATCATCCATTTCTAAAAGTATAAATGTCATTAGAAGAGTCTAGTCTATATTGCACTCTATCATATACATCACATTTGGCATTAATATTTAAAGCGAGAAGACTTCAAAATGTTTTAACCCGGGAGAGCAAGCGCGCACTCGATACTAACGTTAATAGTCGCGAAAGGTGACTGAATCCCCCCCCCAATGTTTTTTATTTATTTATTTTTTACAATTATTTTTATAGTACACGATAAAAATCACAATTTCAGTGAATAATTTAACTAAAATAAAATATGCTTACCTACTTTCAAGGACTTATCATTTTTTTTTTTATTTTTTTTTTTTTTAATTATTTAAAAAAAAATCCATTAAAAGTGAACTAAAATGTTTCAAACGTAACCTTAATAAAGGACACAAATCACAGACACTTTTCGCTAACATTACAGAAACGATATTTGCAAGCAAAACCGTCATATTTTGTTCAAATTATTGTAGTTTAGTTGTCCTTTGACTTTGCGCCCCGCGCGACCGCTCCCGTGTTTTAGTATATTCAATATAAAAATATGGATGTTAGTTCTAAAAAAACCGAATTGTGTAAAACGCGTATTTCATCATGCTTTACATGTTTCAGAATACCCATAAAAATAAATCTCAGCCAAATAATCCTTCAGGGACATAACTAATCATACCAATAAGTTCCTAAGTCAAACGATGATGACTGAAGCAAATCTGCTTTCTGGGTGAAAAGTGAACAAGTCTTCCTTTTCTTTCTACAGATATTGTACAGCATTTCAATAATAATATTAACAGTGAGGAATTTTTTTATCTTCCTAGAATTTTTCTCTGGGTTTGAGCTTTGTTTTTTTTTTCCTGAAAGAGTAGTATTTTAGGTTTAAAAAGAAAACGTAATAAAAAAAATCCCTCATCGTGAAATAACAGTAAATCAAACAAAATGTTTTTTTTATTTAGTTATAGGATCAGATCTTTGATGAACGTATAGAAGTGGAAACTTTTATTTTTGATGAAGTATTCGCCAGTTGATATATATAAATTATATCAGTGTAAATGCATATTTTTTTATATGTCAGAAAGTATTTTGTTTACTTCGTTCCAGTAAATTAATTTTTTAAACTTTTTATTTCCGATATGCTCATGCCCCTCGTGTAGGGTTATCACGCCCCCCTGGAGGGGGCACCCCACAGTTTGAGAAACACTGATTTATGCCTTCATTATTATTTTAGTTATAAATGTATTTATTATAGGTAAAATCATGCATTTTTAAAATTTAAAAGTTCTTTAATTTGAGTTGCACAATTTTATTCCTCTAAACTTTGATTACAAAGAAATTTAATGCTTATGCAATAGGTAGGGAACTTTAAAATTATTTTTTTTTAATAATAATAAGCATACAATTGTAATTTTTTTAAAGCTTGAGTTTTATTTTAAAAGTATATTAAGTTTTTAATAAAAAAAAGATTTAAAATGTACTTTTAATGTATCGTTTTCCTCTTTTTCTTTTGTTTCTATTTTCACTTATTAAATATTTTTTTCTATATTTATTTGAAATGTAACAGCATTCTGGATAAATGTAATAATGGAAATGATAAAATTATAACTAGTAATAGCAATTCAATTTTATGTCCTAATATTAACTGAGATATCATTTAAAATCATTAATGGGGTCCGGCACGTCCATAGGAGGCCATGTTAAGTTGCGTAAGTTTATCTACCTTTTTCTCACAAACTACATAATTCTCATGGATAAGATTTTTGAAATAGGTTATGTGTACTATCAATAACACTTTAACGAAGGTATTTGTCTTTTTGTATAAAATTAAATTAATTATGAATTTTTTTTTTAATTGTCCAATTTTTTCCCTAAAATTTAGTTTAAAAAAGTCATATCTATATAACAGTTTGGTAGATATATCTAATTCCCTCCATTAAAATGTGTAAACATGTTAAAAGTCTGCTCAATGAAATTTTCAGGGTTATATAATTGGTAGTTTTTGGGAAAAAGATACATAAAGTGAAAAATATTACATTTTGAGAAAACAGGTTTTAAAGTGAAAATTTGTAATTTTTTTAGCATTTACTATTTTAAGGTATCCGACTACGCGTTCGGAACCGTGATTTTGCAAAAGCGTGTAAATGGATAACATTTATGATATTTAGCGTCACTTAGATTAGACAATGTATATAAAATTGAGTTAAGAATAGTATTACAATAAAAAATTATTTAAGTGCAATATTTTAACAAAAAATTAACTTAGAATAACCTTTTTCCAAATGTTCTCCTTTTGTAAAATATGCTTCTATTGTATTAATATTTTGCCTGTATATAGCTTAAACCTCTCTACAGAGGCTCAACTAGAATTTTTGAAATGCATAACTCGGAAGTCGATTTATCCATGTTTTACGAAAACAGGGGGGGAGAAACTTTAAGAAAAAACGCCGATAATTATTTCAAATGGTTGTAACTCTGAAAATAATGTGAATTTTTCAAAGATCGTAGTTGAGCCTCTGTACAGAGGTCTGAGCTATATACAGGCAAAATATTAATACAATAGAAGCATTTTTCACAAAAGGAGAACATTTGGAAAAAAGGTTATTCTAAGTTAATTTTTTGCCAAAAAAATTGTATTTAAATAATTTTTTTTGTCATAATGTTCTTAGAACAATTTTATACATGTATTCTAATCTAAGTGACACTACATATCTTGAAAATTATACATTTATGCGCTTGTTTAAAATCATGGTTCCGAACGTAGTCGGATACCTTAATACTTTCCAGAAGCATATGAAGCATTTTTTTTACTCTCTGCTCGTACAAAAGACTCTTCTTGTTTTCTTTTTTTCATTATTTTTAAAAAATTTGCCTATTTTGGGGATCTCAAGATGCTTTCGTTGGACTACACAAATCCTACGTGTATCTAGTTTTCTGAAGCATGACACACATTTATAACTTGGTTCAATATCACAATGTTTTAAGATCCTTATTACATGACGCACATTAAACTGTTCATAGCCATATTTACCCTAATTTTAGAGTTTTAATTCCACTAATGTAGATCTTAAAAACACAGACCATAGGGTGTTATTAACTGACTCATTTGGGTTCTGGGTCTTTCCATGTAAACATTTTCTTAATAACATAGGATCACCTAGATCTCTAAAAATTGGCTTCATTTAATTTCATTATGGTATATAGCACGTGTGTATGTGTGTCTATGAACTTAGTGCCTTTCGTTACATTCAACTTCTGTCTTTTGAAACTTGCACCAGGCGTTTATAATAGCAGGACACAGTCCATGTTGAGGGCTCTCGTTTGAAGACAGAAGATGAAAATAAACAGCCCAAACAACAATTTTCATGCTGTGTAGATCATTGATATTATTTCTAATAGCCATACTATAATATCTTTGAATTTTTTTATATTAAAATGTCGGTGAATCAGTTACGACCACTTAGGCTTTTTCCATCACTTAACTTTACTCTTCTATGTTTCGCTTTTTAGATCCAAAAGACGTGTACCCATACACTTTTGGATAAACCCCAATACACTCTAATTTTTCCACTTGAACATCATATGGAAACGCCCTCATCAGAAACCTATATAAGGGGAAACACAGGTGCTCCTAGCAAAGCTCAGTTGATGCGCATCAAGGAGTAGCTTCATTTAAAAAAATAAATAAAAATACTTCGAATTATCATATTTCCTCATATCATATATCTTTTTAAACAGAAATATTTTAACTTTTAAAAAATATTAAAAAAATAAAAAGCAATTTTTTTTTAAATTTAAGTTCCGGACCGTTTTAAAGAAACTCTGACATTGTGCTAAATGTTTTCTACAATTCTCAATCATTTTTTTGTCTTACGTAATGGGCTTGATTCATGAAGTCACATGATAAAATCAAACACGTGTTTTCCATTGAATTCAAAACAAACATTAAACTAATGGACTAAATTCATGTGACGTCATTAGTCACATGATAACTGAGCCCCGCGTTTTCGGCCAATCAGTTCATAAATTAATGCGACGTCATAATTATATAGTAAATATAATCACGCGTTTCCAGCCAATTAGTTCATGTGCTTCACTGTTGCCAACTTTTGCTTTTAGCAGAAACTTTCTTTTAGAAAGTACATATTTGTCAACGATATAATAATGCACACAGTTAAACAAAA
>BMAV01014127.1:106123-118656 GCA_019973955.1 Trichonephila inaurata madagascariensis
AAAACCACAAGATTTGTTAGTTCAATGCCGAAACGACTTCAGGAGATTCTCAAATGATGAGGTTATCCAACCAGCAACCAAATAGCTCATTATTCCCTTTTTAAATAATTTTTATAATTACTACTAAAACAGTAAACGCGCAGACTTTTTCTACTTTATTTTTGTTAGTATCGCTACAAACCTGTCTTTATTTTAAAATCTATGAAGGCAAACCAAATTTACTTTTGTTATTCTGAATGCTTAAAATGAATTAAATAAAATCTAATATTGAAATTTTTTTTTAAATTCCAGTTTTTAAACTTTTTTTTCCTTGTTCGTGTAAGCAATAGTACGTGAACGCAGACGTGTTCTAGCTAGTGCATATCTTGTTCAAATTTTTAATCGTTAATAAAATACATTGTAAAGCGTCCAGTCGAGTTGAAATTTTATATACACAATTATTTTTGGATGACAATAAGATACTTTAATTATAATTAATGAAAATTTATTGATTTAAACTAATTATTCAAGGAATTAAAGATACAGCCTCGTTGGCATCATTTTTGGCGACATAGCGATCATTTGGGCGATTTGTCTCAACACTTTAAAATGTTTTTTTTTCCTCATATTTTAAAGCGCTCATTTGAGTTGAAATTTTCTATACACTATTGTTTTGGTTGACAGTAAGATAATTTAATTATAATTAATTAAAATGAATTGACTGAAACTAATTATTTAAAGAATTACAGAGGCAAATAAGTTGGCCTCATTTTTAGCGACTTGGGTATATATATATAAAAACTTTAAAAGATTTTTTTCCCTCTTCCTCACGTTTTAAAGCATTCAGTTGAACTGAAATTTTATAAACACGATTGTTTTGGATGACAGTACGACACTTTAATGATAATGAATAAAAATTAATTGCCACTTAATATTGTGATTCTGTCCTATGTATATATATATATATTTACATTAATTGTAACCATTTGATAAAAAGTAACTAAAATAAAATTTGTCTTTGTTGACTTAAGTAGGAATTGACATCATTTTTTTTATATATTACTTGTTTTATACAAAAGGATCTTCTTTAATAATTAAGTATTACATTTTATACAGTTTTTAAACCAATTTTCTTTTTCTTTTTTGCATAAATAAATAGAAGCTTCTTTAATAAAAATACTGCAATTTACAGTTTTTTTAACCATTTTTGTCTCTTTCTTTTCAGACTTGTTGTGTCTAAAACTGAGAGAAATTGTGGTGCCAGCCGTCGTAATTCGAGGGGAACCAGTGTGGCTTAACTGCACGTACGATCTTGGAAACGAAACTTTGTATTCCATCAAGTGGCACAAGAACAATGTTGAATTCTACAGGTATCTGCCAGAAGACAGACCACCTGGGCAGAAGTACGAACTAGCTGGAATACACCTAGATGTAAATACAAAAACTTATTTGTAACTCGAATTCATATAAACATTTTTTGATATTTTTGGTTAAAAAAAAAATGTTTTCATTAGATTCTGATACTGGTTGCTATAGTAAAAAAGAAATTCAATTTATTTTTCTATAATAATATTCTGTTTTACATTGTGAAACCGCACCCCTGAGGTGACCGTTTCTTTGATTATCCACGTATTTTTAATCTTCAAAGTTCGATGAAATTCATTAAAGGAACTCGTAATTTTTGGTATATTGCAAGTAATCCGCACTTATTGATATTGTTGTTAGTTTTAATGTATATTACATAATTATTTTATTATATTATTTATTTATAATAATAACTTTTATTATATTTATTTATAATAATAACTTTTACTATATTATTTATTTATAATAATAACTTTTACTATATTATTTATTTATAATAATAACTTTTATTATATTATTTATTACTGTTATTATTATACATAGTTACTATTAAATTATATTATATGGTTATTATAACTTATAACATGATATACTTACTAGTACATATAATTTTTATTATATTACATTGATATTCATTATTGGTTGATGTTGGTTTCTTTCAATCTATTCCTATATTCTTTATCTGAAATATATTTCAAAACAGTTCCTTAAAATTATTTTCCTGACGATTTGTTACCACTTACCATATAAAACATATTATTCAGTTTTAGAAGAAATTTCAAAACTGTAACTTAAAAGATATTAATAAAACAAAATGCATTATGATTTTCCCAATTAAGTAAGCAGTTTTTAAAACAAGAAATTGTTAACAGTGCTACATGATGAAGTATTTCAACATTTAAAATAGTTATTTACTTTCTCAATTTTTTAAATATGTTTGCTATTTAATTATTCATTTTTCTCTTTACAGAAATGTTACGTTCTTTTAAATAAACAACCAATTAATAAAAAAAATCTTCTTATTAATTTATAAAGATGTTCTTTTTGAGCACTGAAATCAATTAGAAGCCTAGTATTTTTATATTTTCTTAACTCACATTGGAAAATATTAAAAGGAGTGAATTCATTAAAGTTGCATTGGAGTAATAGTAGCTTTTCTTATTGTTAAATTGTAAACAAAAATTATTACTTCTAAAAATTATTTCTAAAGCACTTTTTTCTTAAAGGAATACTAACAAAAACAAATATTTTTCGTTCAGTTAGACTAAAAATTTTTAAAGTTTCACAGTTTGGTTTCTTAGTAATTTTTATGCAATGCATTGTCTGTTTTAATAAAAATGTGAAAAATATTCTGTGAATTCTTAATTTTCTGACAAAGACATAGGCTTAAGTACAGTATAATGAAAAAATTAGGTTTGTTAAGTTTAGTTGCTCCTTTAACGAGATTGTTTTGTTGTATCTTGTTTCTTATTGCTATGCTTTTGACAGCTCAATTATATTTAATGAGTTAACAGTTTGAATTTAAAGACAATGCTGTCTGCTTTTTGTAACGTCTTCATAACTAATGTTTTTCAGTTTTGTAATTAACGCACAAACTTGAATGAATTGTTTTCGTCAGGAAAAACAAATTTGCTAATTGAGAATATTCTCTATTAAGATGCTGTACGTTTTGACACAACAGAATTTCTTACTTGATAAGGTATATGCGTAATATATATATATATATATATATGTTCTGTTATGTTGCTGTTAGGCCTTGCAAATATTTACTCGTTTTGTTTATTTGTGCCGTGTGCCAAAAAATATTTTTATTTTTAAAACTAATTTTATGGTTCTACAAAAAAGTATTCATTATTATTTTTTCAAGATAAAAAGAAATATATAAAAATAAAAATGAAGTCATTTCCTATTTCGCTAGAAAAACTTACTAGCGCCATCTGTTACAAATAAATCTAACGTCGTCAGAAATAACGCAGAATGAATTTAAAATTAGAAAAAAAAAAAGAGTGTGTGTACTTATGACCACACGATAGAAGTGATAACTTCAAATTTTGTAATGTTATTTTAGGAATTAGTTTGGTGAATAAAAAACAAGGGGATATTAGTATTGTCATATAAAATTATTTATTCATATGTCTGTACTCACAAAGTAATATTTTTTGAAATATGCAATCATATTTGTGAATTAATTGTATTCTAAGAAGGAAACAATAGGTTTACGGTAGATGAAATAGGTTATAAATACTTAAGATTCAGTATTATTTAAACATCTAAATAAAAAAACTCTGTCAAGCATTGTTCCGTACTTTGCCGTGCTTTCATTTGGATCATTTGATATAATTAAACTGAATTTTGATTTTAAAAAATCTACTAAAGGCTTTGATTTGTCTTTTGCAAAATTTACATTAAATTCCCCACTTAAAATAATAGGCAATTTGTTCAGAAGAGTTGATCTGGCTTCATTGTAGGCAACTAAATTTTTGTGAATGAATTCGATAATTTTCTCTTCACTTTGATTTGGTGAAACATAAATAGTAACCATCAGAGTTATTTCTCCATTTTCTGCTCTACATTTCACTGCACAAATTTCTCCAATACATGTCTCATTAAACCCAAATGATTCAGTAGTATTGTTACCATTGTTACGAGCGTTACAAATCCGAGAGTAACAATGCTTGGCATTTAAAACGCATCAATCAAGTTCACTCTCCAGCAAAACGCGCTTAAAACAGTTATCACTTCAAAAATAAAATTTAATTAATGAATTCATATTTCACAAAAATTGTATTAACATCAAGTGTCATCCACTACAAGTTTAAAAAATTGTATTTGAACTTGAGTGGATGAATAAAAAGTATTTCATTAAGGATTGAAAATTTGAACGAGATATATATATATATATATATATATATATATATATTTATATAAGGAGAGAGAGTGAACTAATTGTAAGAATTGAAAAAGAAAGTTCCTAACTGCTTTCAGAACCGCTAATTTGAAAAAGCGTATAAATGAATAAGTTTTTGATATTTAGTGTCAGTTGAATTACAATATACATTTAAAATTGTTAAAAGATTGTAATTATAAGAAAAAAATTATTAAAATGAAATTTTTCGCAAAAAAATTAAGAAAAAATGGCATATTTTTAATGCATACTCCTTTTATAAAAAATTCTTCTATAATAGTAATATTGTGCCTGTATAGCTAGGACTTCTGTACAGAGGCTAAACAAGGATTTTAGAAAAATTCACATTATTTTCAGAGTTATGATCAATTCAAATAATAACCAGTATTTTTTTTGCTGAAATTTCTCTACTCTGATAAATCCACTTCTAAATAATATATTTCAGAAATCTTGGTTCAGCTCCTGTATAAAACTCCTAGCAATATATAGACAAAATATTATTATTATAGAACCATTTTCCATAAAAGGAGAATGTTTGGGAAAAAATATGTCATGTTTCTTCAGGTTTTTTTTTTTTTTTTTTTTTTTTTGAGCCAAGAAATTACATTTAAATAATTTTTATTATAATACAGATAGTCGTTCACACTTTATGTAAACGATTTTGATATAGTTAATTTTCGTCAATAAATACCGTTTTTTTTTCTGTGAAAATTTGCTTCTATCTGATAGCCATGATTCTTAACACTGGCTTCTACTTCGAATTTTCCATGAAAATAAACTTTTCCTTAATTCTGTCATGCCAATTTTATTCCATTCCTTTTGGACCATTTTACAAAGTTGGTTCAGTGTTCTTTGAAGTCGTTTCATTGAGTCTTGTTTTAATAAACCGAAGGCACAGACGTCTATTGCAGAAATGTAGAGTGATTTTACGTGTATTTCATCAAATGGGATACACTTTATTCCTGTTCCTGATTCTTTCTTTGCTAAATAAGCGGCAGTTGATTTAGACGTGTGAACAGAGACTTTGTCCATATTAAATTAATCTTTATCAATGTCCTTTTCATATAAAGTTGGAATGTCTTCTTCAAAAATTGCTTCTAAAATATTCTGCTGATAGTAGAGTTACCTGATTTTGGCTTTACTTCAGACATTCTTTATTTTTTAATTTGTCGTTGTGTCCTAGAGTGTCTGTTTGGCTGGGAGCTCTCGGCAAAATTAAATCCTAGTACAGGTTTATGTCGTCAAAACTCAGGTGCCTCCCTCTGGGGAGGAAACTGGGCGTCAAAATTACTTGCGGCGATTGATATCCACCTATGTGGTGCTGCACCAAAAAGAGATGCCAGCTTCCGGGGAATGTACTAAATCTGCAATGGTAAAACACCAATTCGCTGCCCATTAGAAACTTTTAAAAAAAAATGCCGTTGTAACAAAACTCTACAATTATCATGAACCCCTTTGGAGCTTTTCTGCTCACTGACGAAGCCATTTCCTACAGTCATTCCCGTCAGTTGAGGGCATAATAACTCCACGAGGAGGGCGCGAGCATATTGAAAAGTCGAAAATAAAAGCTTATTTAAAAAAAGTCATTAATTTACTGAAAGTAAACAAACAAAATACATTTTGAAATAATAAGAAATAAGATACATATTTTCACTGATATAATACACTTATAAATGTATCAGTGCAGCACAATGTATTTTATAATTAATATAAGAATACCAAGTTAAGAACAATTTTAATAATTACCAGTGACCCCATAGGCTTGTCATATATAAAATTACATACAAATATTAAAACTTATCTTGATAGTTTATACGGTTTATAAATAATCCTTTAACTTTCGATTAAATGTTAAGTGATTCGCTTCCCAATGCCACTGTTTTCCATGTAGGCACGCGTATGTGATGTTTTGAGGGGAGCGAAGAAAAGGAATACATAAGAAATTTGTAAATCCTTCGCAAACATTGTCAAAATTCTTTTATTGCATTCCAAAGACTTCGTAATAATTTTATGGAGGTAATGCACAGAAAAGAACGTACTTCGGAAAGATGTATATATACGTTCAGGGGAAATAAACTCTTTGGTTGAGCGAAACGTTTATAAACGCCAGTGGCACTTAAGTCGTATTGTAGCTTTAATAGTATAGTACAGTGAGACCCCGCTTAACGCGGGGTATACGTTACATCAAAGTAGAGGGTAATATGAAACAGCGTTAAACGAAGTTATCGCATCATGTAAATAAGGGGGTTATGAGAAGATGGGTAGCAAATTGGTCAAGTATTTTACCATTAAATTTATTAATTATGTGTTTTTATAACAATAAAATAAAAATTTATTTCTTACAAATATAGAAACATTATAAACGAGTAAACATATAAAAATAAATAAAATTCTAAGTCAGTATGTTTACATTTCCGATCATTCAGTCTCTTCTGTATTTTCAATTTTCTGCCTTTTTATCAAGAAGGAAGATTGGCTTAACAGCATATTGCGTTCAATTTTGTCGTCAATCCATATAGAAAGTCGTTTTTCTATTTCCTCTATTGTATTATTTCTAGAACGGAAAATTCTAGCTTCTGAGCTTGTCGTAGTTGCAGTTGCCTATGACAGTATTTTTTTTTTTATTCTTGAGAATGGTCCTTATTGTTGAAGTTGCCAAATTCAATGCAGCACGAGATTGACGTTCATCAGTATCTAATCTTTTAATCACTTGCATTTTAGTTTGTGGTGAAATGCTTTTTCTCGTTGCTTTATTTTCGTGTTTTTTATTATCACTCATGATAAAAACTAAAAATCATAATATTTGTCACTGTAACAATCATTATATTATATAAATTTATACTTACAATAACGTCAACAAATATTTGAAACAATAAAAACACGTTCGTATAATACCGCAGGAAAGAAGAAACACAGATAAACTGCTTCGAATATCGGGAAGTCTAACGCTGCGTACAATTTCAGGGAATCTTACTATTCAAATAAAACAGCGTTAAACCGAACCAGCGCTAAATGAAACAGCGTTAAGGGGGGTCTTACTGTATTATTGAATTCAAAGCATTGTTATTATATCGAGGGAGGTGAGAAGAAAATTATGAATGAATATTGCGTCGCAAATATTGAAAGTTTGAGAAGCACTGACTTAATTTATATAACGGTGCGTGAGTCTGAGAAATTTTTTCATGCAATTGTGACAATCTTTGTTAGCTAAAAAACATTAAAGGGATAGGCCTGTATTTGTTTACCAATTAAAATACCAATTTTCTTGACATTAAAGATACCTATTCAAGTTGTTGATTTTTCATTTATGTTACGTTATCATTGATGTTTTTAAAATACTTCTTTTTCAGCTGAGTAGAACTGATCGAGGAAATATCTACATGCCCTACACAGATGTCGAATCTGAAGGAATTTATAGGTGTGAAGTATCCACAGAAGCTCCAAATTTTCAAACAGTTAAAGCCGAGCGAGAAATGAGGATATATGGTAAGATTATATTCTAACTTGTTATTATAAATGAGTTATTTTTATTTATAAATAATTTACAAAACGTATACGTGCTTCCGCACCAAAAAATATTTTTTTCCTGCTTCTATTTGGAGAATGACACAAAAATTTTTCATTCAAATTAGATTAAAATTTCCCTATTTTAATCTGATCGTAGAGAAATTTTTAAAGAAAAACTATTCTATTTCATAAAACAGCCTTTATGGATTTTAAGAACGGAAAACCATTAGAGAAAATTGTACTGCAAAAATAAAAAATAATAATAATAAATCTTTACATCATTTTTAAATTTTGTACCCAATTTAAATAAATGAATCGAGAAGCGAAACTGGGGAAAAAAATTATCAATGGATTGAAATAGACTCAGCAAAATTTATAAATGGAAAATGTTTTGAAAAAGCTCATTTTATTTTAAGATGAATGAAGCTGGAAAATGAAAGCAAAATAAGCTAATCGCATTTGCCTAAGGGGTAATATAATTTGATTTTGATATTTATCTAAATGAACTAGTAAACTATTTTGTACTAGTAATAATCTAAAAAGCTGGTATATTATAAATATATTTTTTTAAAAATTAGTTAAATCAGTTTTTAAGTTTTTCTTCTGGTAGAAGCTCATTGTTTGCCGTTGAAACATGCCAATACCTTGATGAATGCACGTGAATTAAGATACTTTAATTACATCAAACATTTAAAAAATTTCCAATTAAGAAACATGAACTATAGTGAAAAATGTAAATGTATTTGTTAAGCAAAAAAATTTTAGAAAATAACGAAAGCAGATAATTACATTTATTTCAAAACCAAAAAAGGAAATTAAAACATATCTTTCTAAAAAATATATAGAAGACTCGTCAGATCTTTAGAAATTTTAGTCCTGCATACTTGAAATTTAGCAAGTATGTTTCTTTTGTTAAGTGGAGATCCGTTAAGTACGGGTTTTAAGAGGAATTGGAAATCTCTCTCTCTCTCTTTCTATGTATATTGACAATGTTAAATTAGCTGTTTTTGATGTACCTTTTCTCAAAATCTGTTATAGGTACATGATTGAAATTTTTCATACAATTAAAGTACGCCTTTCTCTTTATACTGACATGAGTTTAAGCTAATTATGAATTTTTTACTAATTTATGAAATATTTTATCAAACATTGCGAAACTTGACACATTTTTCACATGAAAAATTTGTAATAAATACATTTTTGAGTTTTTTACAAAAAGCTCATTTCTGTATATATTAGCCATCATTACAAATATATCACAAAAAATTTGCATACCTGTGATCAGTAAATTCTCAGAAGAGGTGCATCGAACAACAAAATTTACATTTTGAGATAAATTGATTTTAATGTATACAGTGAGATTTCTAATCGACTAAGAAAAAAAAATGAAAGGCTCAATTTTTACACTAAAAGATACATGTTTTGGTTTATATCAGACATTCAACTTTTAAGCAAAAATGAAGTACTTTGTTTACATTTTTCACCCTTCAAATGGGCGTGGCCCAGTTTCAACAATTATTTAAAAGTAGAATTTAAGGGCTTCTAATTACCCTAGAAGTCAAAGTAAGGTACATTTAGAAAGATTAAAATCTATACAATTTGAAAATGTAAAAATCTCAATTTGTCAAAACAAAAATTAGATTTTAGCTTTCCAACACCCCTTAACAAAATAGACTCCAAGGAAGGCTTGTGGAGACGTATAGATTTTTAAAAATCTTGTTTTGGGATTATTAGATCTACAATCTTGAAATTAGGCAAGCATGTTTCTTTTGTTGTAAAGAGATCTGCTAAGACTGGGTTTTGTATAAATCGACTCTCAAGAAAAGTATTACGGGGGAAAACGTAAAAGATTAATATACTTTCGTTTTAGAAATGGTGGAAGTCTTGGCATTTTTGAATCAAGGGGGGAGGGCGGCTGTAAGAATGTTTTTGTATGTAATCCTAATGTTAAGCTGGAACTTAGATATCAATAACATAAAAACAATATATCGTCGGACCAGATTTACAGAACCCAGATCAAACGAATTTCGTGATTCAGCGAGTTTTTCTCCCCCCCCCCCNGGGGGAAAATCCTAATTAATAAATAATAACTTAGTTTCGGCGAACGACTCCCTATTTATAGGCCTCGTGGATTTTTCTCGAAAGATCCGCTTGCGTCATAGATCGTGATATTAGTAGATTTCTCCTGTAATTTCCAGAAGAATCCACGTGGTCGCGACCTCGCCAAAAATTATACCAACTCGGCTCTATCGCTAAGTGTTCTCCAATTCAACATTGAATCGCCATTATAATGTAAGGAACAGCGTTGCTGGCGAATATTACAATTTTAACATAAGATAAATACAACATAGAAAAATATAAACGTATTACACACAACCAGATATAAATTTTTTACACCATTTTAAGTGTTTTTTACCCCAAATTCTTAACAATAGAAAAAATTTGATAGCCTCTCTCTCTGTATGTATTTATGTGTGTGGTGGGTGGGGATGTGTACATGCGTGTGAAATTTTTCTATCATTCAATACTTGAAGGATTTTTCCTTTGTTTTTAAGTATTCCAATCATGCTTCGAACAAATCCTGATGTTGAAATACTATTAATTAAATTTAAATCAAACAAAATTTTTTTTTAATTTCAGTTAATAAGCTATGAAATGTACTAATAGCTAGTATGCTTATTTTCTAAGCTCAATAGTTTAAAAAAATGACGGTAACATAACGAATATTTGATCTTTTTATGTGCGAATGGAAACAGATGCATTTATAATAAAGCTCAAGGAATTTCCCTTTATATTAAGCCTCATACATTCTTCTCCTTTTTTCTAAATAAATCTTTTTAATTAAAATAGTAGAAAAATATTACATACAAACCAAAAATTTTCCGCATTTGGGCAAAAGGTGTAACATTCCGTTCCTCCCCAAATTTAATATACGAAGATTTTTCATGCCTCATCAAACCAGTATCAAAATTGTTTGGCTTGAAACATATCAAAGGAAATGGCAAGCTTAAAAGAAATATTTAAAATATTTTGGGTAATCACACGGAACAAAAAGGGCTTTCTAATGATTACTAAGAACATCTGTTAAATTTAATTCATTTTTTAAAATTTATATCGATATATAAAAATAATATAATATACTAATACCCCGAACTTATGCTATAGGTACTGATAACTGCGTAATTCGAATTCGCGTAAATCGTTGCATAATTTCACTTATAAATACACCCAAGTTATTTTTAGCTGGGGCTGGGGACGAAAGGCAATAATAATTTAGAACAAAAAAAGTTTAATAAAAACTTAGAGAACACAAATACAAAATCGCAAACCGAAGTTATATCTTGATGTTAAAGGTTTCATAAAGTCTAACAAGTAGTCTACCGGTTCAAAGATTTTTTTCTCCCCCACAAAATTTCCTCGTGGTATACTAATAATTTTTTTTCATTCCTTGTTTTGTTGAAAAAGTACACCTTCGTTGGAGTATGTATTATCTAAAATGTGTAATCTTTTTTTTTCAATTAAACTGAGGCTTTCTGTCAAATTCCCAACCTTCATTCAATCTTCTGATTGAACTGAGTCCATAAACGGTTACTTAAAACTTAATAAACTTAGCAACATTACCTTATATTAGGGGTGACAAACCTTTATGGATCAACATACCATTTTTTCTTTAAAAAAATGCTTAATGAGATATAGACGTGCCATCAAATAATTTAGACTTGTGATTATTAGAAAAATAATAAAACTAAATACTAACAACACAAAGCTATTTATTTACTTCAGAAAAATACATTTTGTATTTTATAGAAGTAAATGTTTAGTTAAACGTGTAATTCAAATTATATAAAGTAACATTAGAGTGATTTCTGCTGTTGCAGATTAAATGATGAATAAATTATATTAGAATTGGGTAAGATGTGTTACTTTTAGCAGAATGGATGCTGAATCGGAGTCATCTGCCAAATGGTTCCTAAGCGAGTCTTGAATGTTATTCATCTCTGAAAATAGTGACTCATAGGCATAGGTCGATGAAAATATGGCTAAAATAGCATTAGCCTGCTTCTTCAAACAGTTAAACGTATATAGAATCAAATTTGATGTTTCCAAAATTTCGTTACTGGCATTTTTACTGATATTGCTTGTTACTCTTTCTGTTTCAATCAATTCTAACTTTTTCCTTGTTTCAATAAAGTGTTGAATCCATATTGAACTGGAAAAGAAATCCCTAAATTGCATTTCAAATTTTTCAATTTCCAACGTCGAATTGGGGCAAGTTCAGTTTATCAAATGATGCCACATCAGGGTACATAATACACTTGAACGTTTCTGATTATTCTTCGAACTGCGAAAATCTCACTGAAAATTCCTTGTTTGAAGAATGAATCGCGGTTGATCGTTTTGATCAGTGGCGTGCTCAAAATATTGTGCCGCGTGCCAGTGGTTCACCATCCCTGCCTTATATAAAAATGTCTTACTCTTGCTCATACATTATTATGAGCTCATCAATTGTCAGCCCTTTACTGGGGGAATCCAGGAATTCGTGAACGTTATCACTGTCCACTTCTAAATTTATTTGCCTGGAAATATCGACGTTTCTTCAATCAAATTACTAATTTCATCAGGCTCTGGCTCTTATTCCACCTGAGTTTCGATAATAGGGAAGAAAATAAAGACGAATTGACGAGATATGAAAATCGCGTAACTCCGCATTCACGTAAGTTGGGGGCCGTGGTAGCCGAGTGGTATAGGTATTGGATCGTGACTTGCTTTGTCACGA
>BMAV01014127.1:118756-130936 GCA_019973955.1 Trichonephila inaurata madagascariensis
CCAAAAGCCCTCGTGTAGCTGAACAGTGCGACGTTAATATTCAATCAATCAATCAATCACGTAAGTTGGGGTAGCATAAGTCAGGTATTACTATATACCATACGATAGGTTGAACATTATATCATATTTATATAAGTTTTATTATAATCAATCAAAAGCCTTCAGAGTATCTTATTTTAAAAGATACATTTGTTATCACTGTTTATATCTATGGCTCCTCGAAATTACTGAATTATTTATTTCGTCAAAATAGCACCTTCAAGTTTAAATACGCTTTTTTCATTTCAGCAAAAGTAACAATATATAGCTTTGGACTTTAAATATCAATTAAAAATAGTTTATTCGGGATTGGGTTCAATGAAGTCTCTTTTTTAATACAACAATTATCTATGAATTTAGATAAGGTTACACACAAGGCAACAAATATCATTAACAAAAATTAAGGATGATTTTTCATTGCGAACAGAGCCTTTCCTAACCTAGCCTGTACTAAAACGGTCGCTAGATGGCGCTTTTTCTGCGTGGCACCCAGTGACGGATTTAGTGACCTTATGCCCGCAAGGTCCGGGCATAAGGCAGCAAATTTCTAGAGGCTCAAAAATTTGAAATCGATTTTGTTTTTTATCAACTGTAAGACCGAATTTTAAGGCTTCTTTTCTTGCTTTGAAAACCTAAAGATGCCAATATTAAAAGGGTAGAATTCTTTTTTTAAAATAATTAATTGTGTAAGTAGTATAATTTAAAATATCTAACAACTAGGTGCTAAAAAATTGTCCGCATTTAGCTATTGACATAAGATTTTTCTTAAAAAATCTAAATGTAGCTTTCGTTTGCTCTCATCATTATAACACAAAATATTAATTCACCATATTTAATTCACCTTTGCGTCTGGTTACTCAAAAACTTTATTATTATTTTTTTTAATCTCGCATGAGAATTTTATAGTTTTGCGTAATATGAGGCATAATTCATGCCTAAATTCAATACCTAAAATTTATTTTAATCTATTATTGCTATTCGTATTATTATTATATATAAAGTCGTCAAAATAACTTGGGCACAGAGCGCCAACGAACCTAAATACGTCTCTAGTGGCACCATCAGTTATAGTTATTATAAGAAGAGGGGTTACAGCAATCATTTTAGAGCCATCGAATGCTTATTGTCTCAATAATAAAATTCCAAGTCGATTAGTTGTGTACAAATGTCACGCAGAAAGAATACAAAAGTTATAACAGACCATTTCTTAATTAGAATGCTAACGGACATGATGTTACAACAAATCATTATACTTATTATCGAAATAATCTTCCTTAGAATGTGTTTCCTGTAATGAGTTTTTTAGTTAACATAATGAGGGTTGACAGGAATTTTTTTTGCCATTCTTTATTAAAAAAAATTAAGCTGTTTTTTTAATTAATATATTTCTGTTATATATGTAAAAGGATAAATACTAAAATAATACTTGTCAGAGAATATTATATTGCAAATATTTCTGTTTTTTAAGTGTTTTAGATTCATTGCGAAGAAAATAAATAACTAAACAAAAAAAAAAGTTGTAAAATATGAAACATTTTTCTGTTGATGGCATTCCCTCTGCTACGATTATTCAACGTCCGAAGCAGATACTTATTTTTACACTGCACAATGATCTCCTGAGAAATATTCGAAGTAAAATCTGAGTGGGAAAAAAGAGAAAAGATGAAATATTTCTCTGAGATTTGCATTATGCATGTTTTCCATTGGGGAAAACTATGCTACATCAGTTAAATCATTTCTTTGGAACGTACTCTGAGGTGTTCACACTCCAAAACCAATAAATTTTATAAACTTGCTTTTCCTTACTTTTTTTTACGATTTCATGAATTACTCAAATGGATTTTGGGATTTATTTTCGTGTCTTTTTTTTTCACTGCTTTACAAGCAGAAAAAAATGTATGCTAGTGTGAATCCTTGAGATAAAGCTACAAAGAATGCTAAGCCTTTTAATTTTTTATTAGTTGTTTACATGAATCTACTTGAAATATATTATAATTCTTTTCCGGCTTTATAAAAAGGTATAATTAAGTAATGAGTTAGAAAACCAAAAATTACAACTATACACTGTGTGATAGGAAAATTCCACTAACATGGACACGTCTTGCACAGAATATGAAGAAAATTAACAATTAGACACAAACAGAATAGAACAAAATGTTTTATTTATTTCAGCCGGTACAATAATACAGTGAGGGCTAACACTAGGTAGTCGGCAGGATTATATCGTCCGAGGGCATCTATACAATCAGCAACACGTCGTGGCCTTAGAATAGACCATCCTATCAAATCCATCAGCCATAACGCCATCTTAGACATCTACCATAGTGTTATCAAAGCCATCTACCTCAGCGTCATCACGGTCATACTGTCTACTATTGTACCATCAAGTCATCTACCATAGCGTTATCACAGTCACATTGTCTACTATTGTACCATCAAGTCATCTACCATAGCGTAATCACAGTCATATCATCTACCATAGCATCGTCACAGTCATATCATCTACCATAGCATCGTCACAGTCATGTCATCTACCATAGCGTCATCACAGCCACATTCTACAGCATTATCACAGCCACATCACATAGCATCAACACAGTCATATCATCTATCATAACGTCATCATAGCCATATCAGCTACCATAACGTCATCACCGCCTTATCCCATAGCTCCATCACAGCCATATTCCATAGCGTCACCCCAGCCATCTACCGTAGCGTCATCAAAACCATATACCATAGCGTCAGTACAGCACTTATCTACCATAACGTCAGTACAGTCATCAAGCGTCTCTTGTCTGATCGAAGTAACAGATTTTCAGGCCAACGATGATCAATCCCTTTCACAATATATTAGATTGCTGAAAGAGATATGGGAACACTGGAAGCCTGTGAAGTACCTGAGTATTTTGTGCGGCTTATTGGCTGATGCCTATTGCGTATGATCGAATAGTAAAGGGCATTAAATACACCCTTGGGAAAAGGTAGTGCTATCTGCCACAGCATATTGTTCACATATCGTTGGAACACCATAGTGTCATCATTATGGACCAGTGATAACGAAATGTCGCAGGTGATGATGAAACCAAATCATGATGCTACATAACTGCATGATATGTAAAGACTTTATAAGCGGATTTATCTCAGAAAGAAAAATAACTCATTTATCTTCATTTAAAATGCTATGGCTAATGTTAATTTTCTATTGGTCCTAATTCTTTGAAATCTTTTTTACCTATTGCTAATAGTACATGTAACAAAAGTTGGTATGTATTTTTGAATCAAAACAATACTTATTTTTTGAAAAATAGTTGAATTTAGAATTAATGCATTTTTTAAGGAATTTTAAGTAGACATTCATAAAAAAGTGTATTTTACGAATATAAACCATGTTATTCCAAAACCCATTCCAAATTTTGTTGAGCATAGTTTGAAGTACTTTTAAATCAAATTTCATGTGTGTGGGTGAATTATTATAGATGGAGTATCGTTTTAAAATAATTTCAAAGTTGTTCCTTAAAAAATTGAATGGTTAGCTTTTTGTGTAATTTGAGTACAAAAACTATTTTACATAATGCATATACATAGGGCAAAACCAAAAAAATCTTGAAAACCACTAAATTAAAAAGTTTTGTATAAACAGTACCATATCCCCTTAACCAAGAAAAGTTATTTATTACTCTACAAAATCCAGAATATGTTATTATATTTATCGTACAATTTTATTGTTCTTCAAAAGGATTATTATGTTTATAAATATAAAGGCTTTCTTCTAGCTTATTCTTGACGTCGAAGAGATTTATTTTAGAAATATTCGTGAAAAGATATGCAATTTAATTAGAAAACACAACCAGGATTATTAAATACAGAGTTGTCTTCAGAAATACAAAATAAAATTAAAACTAACGCCTAAAGGCAATACGAGTATTATAGAGAAAAATAAGAAAGAAAATCTTTAATCAATATGTCTTAAAGCAATGAAAAAATACATGCCACATAAGCAAAAGTGTGTTTAGAAATAAGGAAGCATAAAAAAATTTCACTGATACTGATTCAGAGAGTCTAAAGCAGTAGTCCTCAATAGCTGAGATATGGATCAAATGGTACCGGGCCTCCCAGAAAATTAAATTGTTTTTAATTTATTTACTGTGGTGTATTTCTCTCGAGTTTGTGCTATTTTCCAAGGAAATCACATTCTATTCCATGTTAAATCATTTTATATTCATTTTTTGGTGTAACTGTATTTTATACTGAATGCATATTTACATACAGTTAAATTAAACTTATTAAATCAAAACGATCTAAAATATAAACAGTCAATGGCCTGCTCTCAGCAGGCCACGGTAAAATTATCAAATGTTGTCCGATCCGCGGCGATAAAAAGGTTGAGAAGCACTGATCTAAAGAATATAGACCAGCGGCTCTTAAAATCTCGATCGCCCCAGCCCCCCCCCCCCCCTTTATGAATCAGCCTGATATCATGGACACCCAAGACTTCTTGGTCCGCCGCAGACCCCAAGAACACCCCTCCCTGACTCCCAACATGTTTGGTGAGAGATTTAATGGTTCCTCAATAACATAAGACTGCTTCTGCTACTTACATACAGCATTTTTTAACATTTTTTTTTCCTTTAAGAAAAACAGCAAGCATCTAATTATATATAAAACATATAAGAATACTACAAAATACTAATTTCAAATAAATAACGTGCTTAACTGCATTAATTAAAATTATTAATGAGAAAGATGGTGCTAAATTTATTTTAGAGGTGCTGTTGTATCAAAAATAATATTTTAAATCTTCAGTTTCAATTCCGTTCCTACGTTTTCCAGACGCTTTCGACAATTATTTTTCAATTCCTACTATTAGCTCACTCGCTCTATAAATTTATATTTTTATTTACCTTGTTCAAATTTTCAATCATTAATAAAATACTTTCTATTCATCCATTCAAGTTCAAATAAATTTTTTTTAACTTGTAGTGGATGATGCTTGATGTTAATACAGTTTTTTCAAATGTTAATTAATTAATTGATTTAATTAGTGGTTTTTGACGCCAACTTAGATTTGTCTCTAGTGTTGTAACAATGTAACTGTTAAAACAAAGACAAAAATTGGCGACGAAAACCTGTTTTTCAGCCAAGCTAGCCAAATCGGGTGTGCATTGTTACAACAATGCAGACAAATCATGCTCTTTTTTCAATTCCTACTATTAGTTCACTCTCTCCCTATATACATATATATATATATATTATTCAAATTTTCAATCGTAATAAAATACTTTTTATTCGTCCATTCAAAGAGTAGGAATTGACTTAAAAAAATTTTTTTTTACATTACTTGTTTTGAAAATATTTCTTTGTAGTAATTACTATGTAGTTGCAAACAATATATAAAATGAATTAATATTCTTCGTCAAAATACATGCTTCTGTAGAGTTTTTTCATTGGAGACAGATTAGTGATCAAATCTAGGATGGCACATTTTTCAATTTTTCCTCGAAGCCTTTCAGAATCTGTAAAAGAGAGAAATCTTAACATTGAATTGAGACCTTCGTGGCCTCTCTAGAAAGTTGCAGTAGACCCTCGGGGGTCCGCGAACTTCAGCTTAAGAATCGCTGATGTAGACAATTAAAAAAGAAAAACTTACTGGGGGAAAAAAAACTTGATTGACTACAAAAGAAATCTTATTTAAGGGTACGATTTACGCAAAAATTTTTAATTTAAGGATTTTAAAAAATTTTTTGGTTGCCTCCTACGTGTGTATACTATGTAAAACAGATTTTGTGCTCAACATTTTATAAAAAACTAGAACATTTGATTTTTTAAGGAAAAAAACTTTAAATTTATGAAGTGATTTTAAAATGCTACTCCTCCTACAAACATTTACGTACACGCAAGAAACTTGATTTACAAGTACGTCAAACTATGTTTAACAAAAGCTGGTATGGGTTTTGTGATAACATTATTGGTATTCGTACAATACTATTTTTTATGAATGCTTATTGAAAATTCCTTAAAAAAAGTATAAATTCTGAGTTCACTTATTTTTTAAAAAAATAAGTAATACTTTGAAAAAAATGCATACCAACTTTTGTTACATGTACTATTAGCAATTGGTAAAAAAATTCAAAGCATTAGGAACAAGAGAAAGTTTAAGTCAGTTTAAAGTTTTGATTTGCAATAGGGATGTGAATAAAAACTATCACAATTCTGCATTTTTTAAGTTTTAGAGCTTTCAAATTTTGTAAGTTTATAGAAAAGTATATAGAAAATAATTTAGGATAAAAAAATTAAATTTGATTTTTTGACCGATTTTGGTCAATTGAATCGTGTTGTTAAAGTTATTCTTCAAGTGTCTAAACAAGGTTAAAAATCTAAAATTGCATGTATGCTGTGCCCTTAGTACAAAGAAAGGAGAGGAAATAGCATTTGAGCATACATAAAAACATGGTCTTTTTAAGTTATTATTAAATGAGTTTCTTAAACTGTATTATCTAAATTCGATTTGTGAAACATCACACAAAAAGAACAAATTCCTCCGAACAGTCATAAAAAAACGTGGAACACCTTTAATTATATTGGTAAGATTATTAAAGGATCAAAAAGAGAGATTTAAGTTATAGCTTCATTGGATTAATTCACAAACTTGATAAGCATTGTTGATTATCTTTTTAAAAAGGAATTTTCCCTTATGAAAAACGGCTCCTTTCATCCATTTTTACAGACAGGTTATTAGTGATGAAGAACCCTATTACCGTCGAATGTTTGAAATATTATTCGTTTAGAGAACCATTTTTAAACTCCCTTTAATATAATAATTAATATTAATAAGTTTGAAGCCCGGTGGTTATAAGTGGCAACACATCATACTTCCATGCCACAGGTCCTGGGATCAAGCCCCGAGCTAAGGAAGGTCGACTCAGCCTTTCATCCCTTCAATGGTTCGATGCTTGGAAAATATGCTTGGAAACTAAACAATGAGGGTTTCGCGTCAGACTGGACATCTGTTCATGCACCTCAGCGCCAGTGGTCACGAAAACTGAGATCCTTATGGGCTGTTACGCCACTGAGTTTAGTTTATTTGTAATTTCGGGGATGAAAGGGTAGGGTTACATTGCTGAGGTGTCGTCCTCGTCACTTGACTGTGTTCATTAAAATTAAGAGGCCCATCGCCAGACGTCGCGTTGCTTCAGAGTGCAACGTAAAACCCGAGATGTTGTTTTAATTTTATAAAGAAGACCGCGGTAGAGCCTAGAGGTCAAGGCATCAGATCGTGGCTGGCGTGTCATGAGTTCGAGCCCAGTACCACTAAAGACTTGCCGTGTAGGGGAGAGATGCACGTGAAATCTGTCGAGAGCTCAAATGTCCTCGTGATAGTGTGGTGCGGTAGTTAGGAGAGGGGGATGCCAGCTCAGGTGTCGCGTCCTCGTCACTTAACCCTGATTCAAAATTACGAAATCCGTCACCAAAAGTTCTAGAGTAGCTTAACAGTGCGACGTTAATATTCACTCACTCATTCACTCTCACTTGATTTTATAAACATATCCAAACCGTGAATAGATATTTTCATTCCTAAAAGTTTACCATCTGGGCTCCTATGTTGTCATTTCCAAAATCCGGCCCTGTCGATAGTACTAGTCTATTAAAAATCTGAATTTGTTTGTTACAAAATTTGCATTCTCTATTTTCTTCTTTAGTTTAACGTGGGAACTAAAAAGCACATAGTTTGTCTCAAAGGAATATAAAAACAAACATATTATCACGAATTTTCTGTAATGATTGTTTAAAATAGTGTAAATAATTTATACCTGGATGTGCAATATGTTTATGTTACTCTCTGTTGTATTTATTTTATTCTAAAATTGTAATATTCGCAAGCAAAGTCATTCCTTACAATATAATGGCGATTCAAAGGAAACGTGCCAAAATCTTGATAATAGAGCCAAGTTGGTATCGTTTTTGGTGACCATATTGGCAACCATTTTGGGTGAGTTCGTGATCCTATGGATTCTTCTGGAAATTATTGGAGATATAGAATCTATGATGTAAGGGGATCTTTCTCGAAAGATCTTTGAGGCGTATAAACAGGGTGTCACTTGCTGAAACTGAGTTAGTATTGTTTTGACTAGAGATTAATTGGTATTGATTTGACCTCGAAGAGTCGACCAGCGATTAGTGATTACTTTGGCTGTTGAGTAGAACGAGCGGGTGCTTGTGAATATTCCCAAACATACTTATATTTCAGACACTGATAGTTGTGTCTGAACACCGTAGAAGGTGTGAAGGCCTTCTGAGGTTTATTCTGCGAACATAGCTGCTGTATTTCAAAAATAGTTTTTCGACAATAAATTTCCTTCGCTCCTGAAGAACTGTTTTGCTTTTTTGCGACTGATTTGCATGAAATCCTCGAACCCCGGAAGGATATGTTTACTTTTTGAAAAAGGCCTTTTCTTATCTATTTATTATTTTGAGATTTTTTTTTCTCTTAATTAATTTGAAGAAAAACAAAAACAATTCAGGTTAAGTTACGCATTAAAAATGTGTAGAATGTCTCAAGCTTGGAAGAAGATGATATTTCAGCTAAAATAGGTTTCTGGATAAGTTGGGTGGTAATAAATGTGATTACAATTCATAGTTCTTGAATTGTGTGTTTTGATAGCTATATACTCGTACTCGCAATCGCTACTGCAATCGGTACTCGTACTCGCTATCTGTTCATACTCGCGTATGAACAGATAGCATATATTTTCACAATTTGACTCACTCATGAAACAACGTCACTTAATTTGAATATTTTTATGAATTTAAAAAAAAAATGCACATAAATTTCGACTTATACAAGAAATGACACTTTACAGTTTTTTTTTTAATTATTAATCTCGTTATCATTGCTTATTTTGTGAGTGAGTTTTTTATTGATGTCACAATGTACAGCAACCAGAAGGCTACTGTAAATGAACTTTGTAATTCTGAACCATCGTCAGGAAACGAGGATGACACTTGAGTCAGCGCCCTCTCTCTGATTTGCCACACCACGCCAACGGAAGGATTTTGAGCCTCGATAGATTCAATGTGCATCATGCCCCCTCTAATTGGCAATGGGCTTGAAATGACACAACGACCACGAGTCCATGACCATGAACACTAGGCTACCACGACCATGCTTATCTTATGAAACAGTCTCATAATTTTTATTTTAAAATTACTGGGGAGGGGGGTACCCTTAAAGGCGGACCAACTTCATTGCACACATTTTACAACTTTTCATACTCATTTCTCAAAATGTAAAACTGCAACTTACATGTATTGTGTAGTTCTGCTTTTTTTCAATATATTGTAAGCAGGAAAAAAAATAATAAACTTCAAGTCTTCATCATCGCATTTTAATTTGTACTTCAATGACTTACATTGTAATTTCGTCCTTACATTATAAAGAAGTTTCATTGGAAATTTGGCGAAATACTAGCGATACAACCAAGTTGGCATTATTTTTGGTGACCATATGGATGTTTCTGGAAATGACTCCAGAAATCTATTACATCACGATTTATGACGTAAGCGGTTTTTTCGAGAAAGCGCTGGAAGGCAGGGGAGAACCCCAAGGCAAATCGTTCTTGGTACTCCTCTTCAGTTAAATTCAACTTTTTCGACCCATTTTTACAAATTATATTTTATGTATAAAATTCATTACAGCATAATGAAAAACTTTTTTTAGAGAGAGATTTATTGGATCATGAGTAGTCTCGAATGTAGAAATCAGAAAATGTATACGCTTATTTTTGAATATTATTCTACTACAGTAAATTTATTTAAAAATGTTTATCATAAAGAGTTAAGTGTTAAATCATGTTAAAGATATAACAAAGCGTAAAATCGTTTTCAAATCGATTATTAAAAAATTTAGTATAAAAATAAATATAACAAATAATCAAAAATATTAAATTAACTTTTTGGAGAAGCGAAAGATTTATATTGGATTTTTTCTAGAATACATTTACCTCAAATTAACAATTACTCAAACATTTAATAAAAATTCATAATTATTCAGCATTCGACTGAAAAAAATTATTTGTTTCCCTAATCATCTCATTTACGAAAAAATAATCTTTATTTTTTTCGAATATTTCTCACAATCAAGCAAATTAATTTCCTGTAACATAATTTAATTGTATTTTATAGCTCATTATCATAAATATTAGATTTTTAAGAGGAGAATAAATTTGGAACAATTGTTCTGCCTGCCATGCTAAATCTGCGAAAGCAGATTTATAACTTAAATGCGATATATTATCGTTTGCTAACTCCGTCACTAAGCAACGGCATGAAGAAAAATAAATAAATAAAGGAATTCAAAATAACAGCTCGACTTAGAGAAGGAAAAAAATCGTTTTATAGAAAAAACATAAATGAATGCGAAAGCAAGAATTCGAGAAAATCGTCACTTCATTTAAACACTCATGCTCCACATTATTTTTGCACATTATTCGAAATATTCAATAATTCTGAATGGGACATTTGAAAACTTTTTTCAACTGTAAGCAATGATTTTTAAGTTTTTTTTTCTTTGTGTGTGTGTTAACAAATGTTTTGTTGCAAGGAATAGATAAAAAAAGCGTTTAAATGGCAGAATTCTGAAGAGGCGCTATTTAATGTAGAAAATAAAAGCTTGATACAAAAATATTTTTAAAATAAATAAATTCAATATACAATATAACTCTTCTGACCATGAAGAAAACTCAAGCATATTTTTATTAAACTTCATGCGGTGCATATCTACGTTAACCCGGGAGAAGGCGTTAATCGTCACGCGGGGTGACTGAGTCACCCCAATCCTTTTTTTTATAATTAATTTTATTGTACACTATAAAAATCGTTGTTCTAGTGAATAATTTAATTGAGAGAAAGTATACTTCAGGACTTTTCAATTTTTCTTCGGTAATCTTAGAAAAAATATCAGTGAAACTAAACCAAGAAATTTTAAATGTGCGTGAATGTAATAAAAGACACAAATCACAAACACTTTTTTAATATTATAGGAATGTTTTTGCTGGCAAAACTGGCATATTTTGTTTTTGGTTGTAGTTTTATTGTCCTTTGATGATCGACAAATAGCTTGTTGAACTTTTTCTTGCTTGTGTCTTTTTGACAGGGTGAAGTGTGTCTTGTGGTACACTTATAGCTTCATATTTTTCTTGATGAAGTTCTTTAGGTTGCATTTGAAAAGTTTCATTTCAACTCAAAATTTACATGTACATTGCTTTTCACAAATTTAATTTAACTATCATGATTAATATGCATTATTTCTGCAGGTTCTTCCATTGCTTAATCAGTTTCTACTTCATTCAATAGAGATCACAGATGCCCATTTCTTTTTTATATATATTCTGCACATTTTCATTTATAGACCATAGTAAGTCGTACAACACAGCAATCAAAACGACTAAGTTGTTTACAGGGGGAAAATGTAGCCTATTAATAGAAATTATTTTGGAACAAAAGGGGTTGCACGGGTTGTTCAGTCAAAACAAGTATCTTGAGATAGTAAAAAAAGCTTGCCGCTCCTAAAAAAAGAGGGAGAAACGTGACAAATACATTTTAGTTCCCATGAAGACTACCGTATCGGAGGATACTGTCAAGGTCATTGGTAACAATATATATATATATATATATAATTCCCTCTAGTGAAATTTTGTTTTAACTCTTTGCACTAATATTTAAACAAACTTTAATTCTTTAGTTTAACAATAACATTGTAATCTTAATCGTAATCGGCTAAACCGAAATCCCTGTCCCGCGCATTCTATCCAATCAGAACTACTATTATATAAGAGTCACGCGCTTGCACTGTAGGTATATAAAAAAAAATCTGATGTAATCGTTATCTTTCTCTGCTTGCCGCCATCATGTAAGAAAGTGAATATTTGCAGCTTTCTTCGTCTTTTGTGTTTGTGTTCATCAAGAAGTCGCTCCTGTTATAAGTGTCTGTTTACGTGTTATACCCAATAGATGTAAAATAATAATAGATTGACCAGTTACGCTATGTGTGCTACAAAATAAAAGACGAAATTCAATTCTGAAGACTTCATTACTAAATCAAATACTACAGCTACATACACCGGCCAACACTACTTCAATACA
>BMAV01014128.1:0-70688 GCA_019973955.1 Trichonephila inaurata madagascariensis
TTTTAAAATTTTTTCCTTTAATATTTACTTTCTACGTAAATAAACTATCTTTTTAAAGAAATTCAAGAAATTAAATTTATAACTTTTAATTTCCCTACTATTAGCTCCAAAAACCTATATATTTATTTATTTATTTTGGGGGAAATTTTTTCAATCGTTAATAAAATACTTTTTAAAAGGCTCAATTGAGCTGAAATTTTATATCAGGTTTTGGATGAAAAAACAATAATATAATAAAAATAATAAAAAAATTAATTATTAAAACTAATTATTTAAAGAATTACAAATACACAATAACCCCTTTGGGTTTTAACTTTTGGCATTGTGTCAAAACAAAAAGGTTTTTACTCACGTGTTAAAGTATTAGTTAAACTGAAATTTATATAAATTATTTTGATATCCATGATATTTTAGTAAAATTTAAATTTTAAAAAAAACCACTTAATGTTGTGGTTCTGTCTTTGTATCTTTTTTATTTATATTAATAGTAACTATTCAAAAAAAAAGTAGAAAAAACAAAATTGTTCTTGTGATCTAAGTAAAATTGTGTGTGTGTGTGTGACTTAATTTTTTATTTTTATATTACTTGTTTTTTTATTAATTTTTGTTTCTTAAATTTAAACAATAATAATCTTTTCATGTAGCCCAAGATATAAAAAGGGGTAGTAAAAGTAAGAACAGTTCATCGCCACGATTATGCATTAGAAACGGATAGCAAAAAAAATGTGGCAAATTTTATTATATAACTAAGGTACTGATTTCATTCAGAATCGTGACTTTGCAAAAAAGTATAAGCGAATAAAACTTTTTTTATACTTAACTTAAACTTAACTCAGTGGCGCGACACCCCATGAGGGACAAGGCCTACTGTGCCCAACTCAGTATACGTGACCTTCCCAAAATGCACAGTAAAGTCCCGTCGGTGGTCAGTCTAAAGCTGACCCCCGCGTTTAAGCCCCCAAGCAAGTTGGTTTTATTTTATCGACCCATTGAAGGGATGAAAAGGGTGAGTCAACCTTCCCACCCCCGGGGTTTGAACCTCGGACCTATGGGGGTAGAAGCTAGATGACTAACCCCCAGCCACTGGGCTTTCTTTTATACTTAATTTACTTTTTTGATTTTATACGAGATAAAATTGTTTAAGTGGTTTTAAATAAAAACTATTTAAACGCAATTTTTGGGGAAAAAAATGCAGAAAAAATTACATATATACAATACATTCTCCTTTCGTGGATAAATAATATTTTTTTTTCATATGTAAACTTCTAGAACCTGTATATATTTTGAAACATTCAAATTATTTTCAGAGTTACGATCAATTGAAATAATAATGCTAATGGGGTGTTTTTTTTTTTTTTTTTAAAAAATGCTTTACTCTCATATATTAAAAATATGAATAAACCCACTTTTTTAAATTATGTATTTCAAAAGTTCTAGTTCAGGCTCTATACAAAAATCCTAGTAACACCTATTTTTACTGAATAGTAATTTATAATATTATTATTATTATCGAAGAGAGACTTTTGCATAAAAGAATGTTTTTGAAAGTATGTAATTTTTTCTTCATTTTTTTGTCAAAAATTGCATTTAAATAATTTTTAATAGTAATAATAATCTTCAAATATCTTTATATGTATATTCTGATTCGAATGACACTAAATATAAAAAAATATTAATTTATTCGCTTTTTAAAAATCATGGTTACGAACATAGTCAGATACCTTAAAAACAATTAATATGAAAAAAATTTTTTTAACCCAAATTTCCCTTTAAGATCAACGAAAAAAAATTTTTTATTTTAGCTATTTTTTATTAAATATTTTACAAATTAATATACATATGTATATACATAGTATAACAACATTAAGTGGAAATTTAAATTTTTTATTAAGTATCTTTAAAAGTATCATAAAGTAAACAATCATGTATATAAAATTTCAGTTCAACGGGAATCAAAACGTGAAAAAAAAAAAACCTTTTTTAAATTTTTTTGACACAAGTCCCAAAAAATGATCCAACGGGGTTTTGTTTGCTTTTGAAATTTTAAATAATTAGTTTTAATAAATTTAAATTTTTATTAATTAAAATTTAAAATTTATCGTATTCTTACCCAAAACAATAGTGTATATAAAATTGCAGCTCACCCTTAAAGGGCTTTAAAAATTTAGTAAATTACTGTATTGTCATCCCAAAAAAATCAGTATATAAAACAGCTCGAGAGCTTTTTAAAATTTTTTTTTATTAACGATTGAAAATTCCACCAAGGTAAATAAATAAATGAACATAATAATTTAAAGAGTAATAGTTAAAGCAGATAGTTAACATACTTTTTTTCCCTTAAGAATTAACCGCTCATTTTTAATTTTAATGAAAGAGTGATTTAAAGTTTCTTGTTGATATTAAAATTATAGATTAAAAAAAATACATTAAACTAATAAAAAAATAATGAGGAAAATCAATTAAGCAAATAACTATACTAATACATTAAGTAAATAAGTACTTAGAAATATTTGCCTCCTTTACAGTCTACAGACAAAACAAAATTATTGTACTATCATAAAAGTTTTGCATCAAATAAAATCTAATAAATCAAAATAAATTTGAGTTATTCTTTGAAATTTACTAAATTTTGTACCCTTTATAATTAGCAAGAAATTATAAGATAAATAAATAAAAGAAAAATATATAGGAGCATTATTTGTTTAAAAACATTGAAAGAACACGTAAAAGAAAAGTTATGGGTGATAAAAGTTTCGATGGACGCGATAAATGCTATGTATTACTATAAATAAAATTTTTATACCCTCTTTTTTAAAAAAAATCGATCTCAGAAGATTTAATTTTTTATCCTAAGAAAACGTCTTTGAGTTTTCAATAAATAAAATTTCGAACACATAAAGTACAACATGATAGGTTTGAAGTTTAAGGTATGAAATATTTTTTGAAACTTAGAATTTGAACTTATTGAAAAAGATTTATGTTTGTTGATACATTATAAAAAAAGATAAAACGTTTGAAACAAACAAACATAATAAGTTAAAATGAATTAGATTACAACTTATTTGTTCCAGAACTACAAGAGTTCAAATTCTGGGATGCACCACAAATAGGCTAATAAGCCTTAGAATTGCTATGATAAAATTTTTAATTGAAACAATAATGAGAGATTAACGTAGTTTTTTTTCATTATTAATGGCATCTAAATTTCTTTGAAATTTCTTCACCGACATGACTAACTTCTAACTTGATTGATTCTAAGCTTCTGACTTGACTAATTCTGAACTTCTTATTTTCGAACTTGATTGATTCTAACTTGAAGCTATAAAATGATATCGAACCAAACCAAACTTGAACTTGCAAAAAATACTTTCAAGGAGAGGGCACGACAAAGGAAATTCATTTGGGCTCGAGACTTGGTGTAATAGTAGTACTCGTTTAGGGTGTTCAACCCTCAATGTAATTCCTCCGAATGTCCAGTCAATTCGGGGAAAAAAGCCTTCGAAATTCATGCTTAGCTTTTATACAGTTAAATATCCATTTGATTCAGCGATTTCGTAGCTTGGTTGATATATCGTCTGCCTACTATGCACGAGGTCTGGGTTCGATTCATCGTTCAATTTTTTTTTTATTTCATTTAATTATTTTTAAAATTAAATAAACTTATTTATGAAAAATTTATTAAATATTAAATGATATTTTATGTAATTATTTTGTATTTTATAAATAAAAACAATTAAATAAATTTATTATTTAAATTATTTAATATTAAAATTATTTAAAATTATTATTAATAAAAATATTTAAAATAATTATTAATTCAAACTATTAGTAATTAAAATTATTTAAAATAATTATTGATTAAAATTATTTAAAATAATTATTAATTAAAAATTATTTAAAATAATTATTATTTAAACTTATTTAAAATAATTATTATTTAAATTACTTAAAATAATTAATAATTAAAATTAATTAATAACAATTATTATTAGAATTATTAATTTTTTTAAAATTATTAATTTATTATTAAAGTTATTAATTTATTATTGAAAGTATTAATTTATTTTTTAACATTATTAACTTATTATTAATATAATTAATTTATTATCAAAATAATTAATTTATTATTAAAATAATTAATTTATTATTAAAATTATTTGTTTATTATTAAAATTATTATTAAATTGATTATTTATTATTGAAATAATTTTTAATTTTTTAAAATTATTTTTTAAAAAATTTTTTAAATTATTTAAATTTATTTAAAAAGGACTTATTAAATGTTTTATAAAATTATAAACTAATTAAATTAATAATATATAAAAAGACACATATTTTTATTATATTAATTATAAAATAATTAAATTTATAATATATAAAAAAGACATATTTTTTTACTTATATTAATTACAAAATAATTAATTTAATAATATATAAAAAGACATATTTTTTATTATATTAATTGTAAAATAATTAATTTAATAATAATATACTTATAAATTATTTTATATTATATGTAATATTTTGTTTATAGTATATTTTTTATTTCACATTATAAAACTATTTGTAACTAATTTTTATGTATAATATCATTTAATATTTATTATATATTTTATTATAAATATTATTTATTAATATAAAAATATATTTATAAAATTTAATATAAATATTTATATAGTTACAGTATTTTTTTTTACTTTATAAAAAAAACACAAAACAATTACATTGAATATCATTTAATATTTAATAAACCTTTCATAAATAAGTTTATTTAATTTTAAAAATAATTAAATGAAATAAAAAAAAAAAAATTGAGGGATGAATCAAACCCCGGCCCTCGGCATAGTAGGGACGATATATCAACCAAGCTACGAAATCGGGGAGGAAATTGAAATTTGATTTTTAAAAAAAAGTTTTCATGAATTTCCAAGGCTTTTTTTTCCAAATTGACTGGTAAATTCGGCGGAATTACATTGAGGGTTGAACACCCAAAGGGGGTACTACTGTTACATTAAGTCTCGATCCCAAATAAATTTTCCCCTTAGTCATCCCCCTTTTCCTTGTTGGGGATATTTAGGAAACAATTAAAATTAAAATAGGGCCTTCCCAATTTAATAAAATACGAAAATAAATTTTTAAATTGAAAGGAGTTGCACCCCAAATGCGAAAAATTAACTTACAATTTTCGTCCAAAGTCTAACAATAATATTAAAAAAAATCTTGTTCATCGCAATTATAAATTTTTATTATATTTTAAAATTTTAATGAAACGTTCATACAAAATTGCAATTTCTCTGATCAGATCCGGAAATTCTTTTATTTTATTAAATTGTTTTATTGTTTCCTTTGCCACAAAAATAATGACCACTTACTTCTTTCACTCTGTATATATTTTCAATTGAACAAATCTAACTTAAAGATAGATCTGAAGAAAGTTCTCCCAATGAAATTAGATATCATAATATGGCTGCTCAAAATTATGAATATAATTTATAAATAGTATTGTTATAGTATATAGTAATATAATGTATATATAATAGTATTGTTCAACCGGAAAGTAAGTTCTTTAAAATTTTGGTAAAAAATTATTTGGGGAGGAAAAGGTGTTACAGTCACTGGAACGAGTATAGATGTGCAACACATAGACTCAAGACTCAGATTTTTTTCACAAGGGGGAAAATTTTGGGAAAAAAACCAAATTTCCTTTTGCCCCATAGGGTTTTTACTTCCAAAAATGTGCAAACTGCCCTTCCATCAAAAAAGGGGTTTTCAACCTAACCAACAAAAAATCAAAAAAATTGATGCCATTCCTGAAGAATTTAAAAACCTGCCCCCCGGGAAACGATCGAAAAAAAGATATCCTTTAAATAAGGGGCTCCATATTTTACCGGACGGCTCATACCCGCCAGAAACAAAAGGAGCCGGGGTGGATGGTTCTTTTTGGCTGGGGTTTTAGGGCTCAATGGTTGGGAAAGAACGCCACCAACACGATGGTGAGGTCTTGGCCGGGTTGTGAAGATACAACGACTTTTCTATCTGCTGACCTAGCTCCCGCAAAAGTTGCCCTTTTTTCATAGACCCCCAAAACCGAATTTTAGCCCTTTTAAACAGTAATACACCAAACTGTTTTTCCCCCCAACAAAATAACCCAAAAAAAACTCATCCTTCTATGGCTGGGTTGCAGCGTTACATTGTGTCCCAAGCCCGGTTGGGGTCCCCGGGGAATGAAAAAAAGTCGATTAAAAAACCAAGCAGGGGGGGAATCGACTCAACCGGAAGTCCCCTTGGGCCCCGAGAAGAACAAAGAGCATCATTCCATAAAATTTCGACAAATATATTTCATTGACCCAAAAAAAGAGTTTTGGAAAAACCATGGGGGAACCCGGGGCCCCTTTGGGGCCCAATCCCGAGGGCACCTGAAAACCCCCAGGTTTGGGGGCCCCTTTTGCTTGACTACCCGAAAATGACTTTTTGGGAGTATACCTCCACTGGCTTGGCGTGGCTGCTAAAAAGGCCTGCCCACTCTTCGGCCATGCCAGAATGGATGGCGGCCACCTGCTCCAATGCACTGGAGTAGTTGAATACCCGTCTGATGACATCGACAGTCGGTAGTGGGAGGCTCGGCGTCAAATGGTCAAGAAGCCAAGCATGGGCGTTGGATAAATAAAAATAATAAATATTTGCCATAGCTGCCACTTCCCTAAACTCTACATTAGCGTCATTTTGGTGGCCAAAGATGTCGCCTTATATTCCTCCTCCCGTCAACTGCTAGTGCCAAATGGTCATTGTCATGACCTCATGGCGTATGCTGTTTCTGTCAACCTTTGGGGTCTATTCCCGATTCCACTAAAGGTTGTCATGTAGATGGGCTAATGCACGTTAAATATGTTCGCAATTCAAAGTTTTTAAGATGGCTCGTGGGAAAGTGTGGAGAGAAAAATGTTAGATGAGATCTCGTCTCGTCACTTGACAATGGTTGGAAATTAAACAGTATGTTGAAAATGATACCTTAGAGCAGAGGTGGGCAAATTTTTTCAGGGTATGAGTTACTTCTTTTTTCAAGGTGTTGCGGTCTACCCAATGGCTAAGGTGCGGCGAGCTTAGAAAAGGATCCACACTATTTATTATAACTTAATAATAAATGCAGATTATGTATATTTATATCTATACTTACGTTACAATAAAAATAATAGTCACAAATATAATAATCAAGTGATGCATTTAGTATGAAACAATTCAAAACACATTAAAAAAATGAAGCATTTTCATCTAGAGCTAGTTGTAATTATAGTCAGTCGAAGATTTTGTCTGCATACTGTCAACTAGTCTTGAATATTTCAATATATATTTACTAACTGCTAATCTTCAGGCGATTATCTCAAAATATCTTTGTGATCCACCGGTCGATCTCGATCGACGATGCCCACCCCTACTTATAGTGCAACGTTAATGTGTAATCGATCAATTACAATGACTGCGAGATGAGCTCTCTAATAATGCTTTTGAATGCAAAAAATATGACTGAAATACAGGGAAAATCACTGAACACGAAACTGAGGGGACTGAAATATTTTTCATGTTAAAAATATTTCATGTTAAAGTGTATTTCAAAAAAAACCCACGCACAAATAAAAAACCACAACACAAAATACATTCAAGAAAATTAAGTTTATTAGAATACATTTTATGAACATAAATATACATATAAGCATGTACTTTATAAAAATCAATTAAACAAAAATATTCACAAGAATTTAATGAAATTAAATATAAAATGTTCAAGAAGAGTGTTTTGAAAAAACAAAACATTTATTGAGGTTTTGGAAAATAATCTTTGCTTGATAATTTGAATAATTGATTTGCATTGTCTTTTTTAGCATCAAATTGTCCAAAAATTGTTCGAGGTCATCCATTTTGTTATTCATTTCACCTTTCGAATGTCCCTAAAAAATTGGTATACTTTTACATGTTTCCTTTTTTCGATTACAGGGGAAAAATCATTATTCATTTCATTTCCTCCATCAGAGCTGCATCAATGGTATTTTTAGAGCTGTGAACAAACTCGAAAATGATATGACGCCAAGGGGGGCCGCAACATCATCTCATCTAATGAAAGAAAACCCCCTCGATTATCGCAAGTACAGTCAAATAATGCAGAAACTTTCTTAAACTTTGGCTGGTGTTTTCCGTACGTTGTTCATTCCCAGAAGGGAAATCTTTTCGCGTTAAGCGATTTCCATTTCGTAAGATAAAAAATTGAGGAAAATACATAAATACATAGTAGTTCTTCGGGACCGATGTATTATTTCGTATTAAACGATGTTTCGTGTTAAACGTATTTCAATGCTTCGTCAATTAAGTATAGTGAATGGAATGGATTTCATAAGCGAACAGATGATGCGACATAGATGTTACAATTTTTCGACTGTGGGCAGAATGCTCATGATAACGATTGCAGTAGGGAGTCATCTTTTCGGGATGACAAAAACATTGATGAGGACATGTGGACAAGCTCCCAGATATTCTTTTTGAGCCTAATTAAGTTTATATTTGGTCAGCATTATCGCAATGATGAAGATTTTCCTCCGTCCCTGGCAGACAGGCAGCTGTGACTGCCCGGGACTGATACAACACAGGATTATAAAAATTGATCCCACGTTATAACACGTTGAGAAGTAACTTAATGATGCTGTATCTGTTCCGATAAATATTGTCGAGAAACGAAGTTTGTTTCTGCTTACGGCTCGTGAGAAACATTTCATATGAATACCCTCTCTTACTTATGCAAAAATTTGCATTAATAATGAAGCAATTGAAATGTCTAAGTTGTAGAATGAATGGAAGATATCAGTTGTAATACAAATTTTTACATTAAATAAATTGGTGAAATATGTTTTTGGTTCCTTATGTATATTTAAAAATAAAAACAAGTAATAAAAAAAAAAATTCTGAGTTACAGAAGTTCAAGTTCTTTCCTTTTTCTATCAAGAGGAAAGAGCTATAAGAATATTTTTTAATACAATCGAAAGCTTAAACCTAGAACTTCGATAATAATAATACAATTCTAAAATGTCATGAAATATCCAGCGAGGTGGTCTTATAGCGTCTAGCTTATTTATATTATATTTCAATTATTTTTTCTTGATTTATTTTAGAAACTAAAAATAGTAAAGCTACAAAAAAAAAAAAAAAACACTGGCGCGAAAATATCAGGTTTTAGATTGTGTTTTTGAAAGTTTTATATATAATATCGAACAAGTAATATAAAAAAAAATTTTTAAGTCAATTCCTACTTAGATCAACAAAGAAAAATTTTCTTTTTGCTACTTTTTATTAAATAGTTACAATTAATATAAAAATGTATATACATAGGGCAGAATCACAACATTAGGTGGTAGTTAATGTTTATGAATTATCTTTAAAGTACCGTATTGCCATCCAAAGCAATCGTGTATATAAAAATTTCAGTTCAACTGACAGCCTTAAAACGCGAGAAAGAAACCCTTTTCGTTTTGGACACGTACTGCCAAAAGGGTCGCTATGCCAAGCCAAAATGATGCTCACAATGTAGCTGTATTTGTAATTTGAATAATTAGTTTTAATCAATTATAATATTTATTAATTATAATTAAATTACTGTGTTATCATCCAAAATAATCATGTACATAAAATTTCAGCTCAATTAAGCGCTTTAAAATGTATTTCATTAACGATTGAAAATTCCATCAAGATAAATAAATAAATAAACAAATAAATACATATAGAGAGAGTGTGAGCTAATAGTAGGAATTGAAAGAAGAATAACAATCTCGACCCATGTTAGATTTTGCTAGATATTTTTTAATTATAAATCCATATTTTTTATATTTTAGGATCATTGAATATAATGCTTATAAAATCCAAATGTTTAACTGGCCAAAGGTATTGGTTTGCTATTGGCTATGTAACTTGCTCTGCACTCATAAAACAAAGACCATCTTAAAATTACTCGTTACTCCTACAGATTTTGATAATCATTTGCAATGATGCCGTTAAGTAGTCAGATTTTATAACACAACGTTCATACACCTCTACAGATCTTTCTTAAAGGTGATACGCTTCACACAATCTTATCTTTGATGCTTTGTTAATTAAGAAAAATTCAGCATATGTACAATTATTATTTTCCAATTCATGTAGTCGGATAATCATGTAAAGTAGCATTCTGTGTAATAAACATATACTTACTTCCCTTTTATTGATTTCTCTGATTTTGATAAAGATAGTGATAGAAATATACTCAAAGGTATTATTTCTGTTTTAAATCAGGAATTGAAATGCTTTTTGTTACCAAGGGAGCAATTAAGAACAGATATACGCCGGTATACAAATTTAAAGAATGTGTGCATATTCAGTCGGATTTTTCTAAATTATTTAAAAAGTATAATAAAAATAAAATGAAACTTGACAAACAAAGATGCAAATTTGGAGAAATGTTACACGTAAGCATACACGTACATATAACACAAGACATTTTTTTGATATTCGTCCATTCGCCCTCCACGGAGATGACAAAGACACACATACGTGTGTGTGAGTGTATTTATGTATAGGTATACTTTATATTTTGTGACGTAAGCTCATTTTGCCTTTTCATTAACATCTTTTGGGTTCTTGGGGCCAGAATTAATGGCAACTCTTCCCCAACCTCAAACCAAGAAGTAAAAGCGTGAATGAAAGATGAAAATTAGCAAGCTTTTAAAATATCAGAAGTTGAAAGTAAGCGGTGTAAGTAATTTGGGGAATGTTATGATAGTCCGCTTTATCTGCGTGAAGAGTTTTGAAAAGTTATGACAGCATGCTGCAGTTACCCAGACAGAGAGCCCTTAGAGTGTCGTATAAGTACATACCATTGCACCCGTTAAAACCAACTTCAACTAGATCAAATTGATTACTTCATTCGACATTAAGATAGAGTGACTATTTAATATTCTCGGATCTATGATTGAATTAGAATTGAGCTTAGGGTGAAAGTTGTTATTGATAGTGCCGTTACGCTATATTTCGGTATTATATATATAGCAGCATATATATATATATATATATATATATATATTGCGTGTTTGCCACCGTAAATTTTCACATATCATATACTCGACGAATCTGTTAGAGGTTTAAGTTTAAGGTCTTAAAAAAAGTCATATTAAGACCACCACCTGATCATCCAGATTAATCAAGCGAGAAGAGAACCTCGAGGGGCGTCCTTGCCAATTTTCATCTTGGATGAAGCATTTCTACTTGGAACAGGATTAGCACGCTGAAATTGAGATTTTTGGTTTCGTGATCAAAGAAGCAAGCATTTTTCAATTACTGAAGCATTTTATATGCCAAGGACAGAAACAAGCAAGAGTATTACATAGAACGAACACAAACACAGAACAAATAACGAACAGAAGATTGAAATAACAACTGAATGCCTCTTGCTATTTCAGGAAGCACTCTGAATTCCTTTTTACAGCTCTGTGAACCCTGTAGTGAAAAACATTCAACAACTTTCAATGTTCTCTTATTGGTTGTTAATTGTTAAAAGGTCATTCAGTTATATCAGTCCAAAAGGAAATCAGAACAGGCCAATTACAATTATAGGAAATAGAAAAAGTTCATGTTTTTGGAAAATATCAGCGTGATCTCCCGAACAGCTTAGGTCAAAAATATGTAAGGCGACCGAAATATTGAATAAATTTAACAAGTCAAAAAAAATTAAGTCAATTCCTACCTAGGTTAAGAATTTTTTATTTTAGTTATTTTTTATTAAATAGTTACAATAAATATAAATATATATATATACATATGACAGAATCACAATATTAAGTGGCAAAACACAAAACGATTTTCCTTGAAATTTTCCTTCCTATATATGGTGTTGGACTGTTTTTTGTTTGTTACCATTGATTCATTAATTAAACTTAATTATTCTAATAAAATAGTATAGTAAAAAAGAAGTCACATTTTCAGAAACTAAGCCATCCCAGGTGGGATTCGAACCCACGTCCTTTGAAATTGAAGTCTAGCAAACTATCCATAGTGTTACAAGTATAAAACGAACGGTTTTCCTTATGGTGTTGGACTATTATTTTTGTTTGTTACTATTTATTCATTTTTTAATTTAAATAATAGATTAACATTTGAAAAAACTGTTTTAACATCAAGTGTCATCTCCTATAAGCTTAAAAAATGTATTTGAACTTGAATGGACGAATAGAAAGTATTTTATTAACGATTGAAAATTTGAGCAATATATATATATATATATAGGGAGAAAGTGAACTTATAATAGTAGGAATTGAGAAAGAATTAACACAGACACACACAGTTTTGAGTTTTCTGAAAGTCAGGTTATTTAAAGTCTTGTTATATCTATGAATTGTATCGTATTATGGAACTTTGAAATATTTGTATTATAGTTATTTTGGGTCCAATTTCTCATAAGTATGCGGAATATTCTTCTTTTCTATAATAAAAATCCTTTAAAAACCAAATACAATGAATACTGTGTATACTTCTTTCCATAGAATTCTTTACTAGTAAAATTCATATTTGTTCAAGGAGAATAGTTTTCGTGAAAATTCAATATAAATCTAGCATTCTAAAATCACTGGAATCAGAAGAAACACAACCCTACTTTATTCCGATTTCTCATTTTTGTACTTCTAGCTTATTTTATATCCTCCCTTCAGATTTCCAGGCACTGAATTTCAGCTTAGAAAATAATAAAAAGAGAAATACTGTCACTGGAAATCCTTAAAATCCGGGTAATAAAGTCTGTAAATCCCTTTTCATTCGTAAGTAAAACACAGGATTAAAGATAAACGAAAAAAGCAGGGAATTTGTTCGGGATATACATTATTCTTGTTGATCGTGTCATTTTAAGTGGATTCAGCTGTCCAAAATAGTGTGTTATGATAACAAAAAATGTTTTCAATTTTGCTATTTTTTTTTTTTGTAACTTTCATTGGCTGCTGGAGTATGAAAAGGCGGTAGATCACTGAGAGGCTTTACAAAGTTTCTAAAGAAAGTGAAATATTTTATTTTATAAATAAGTGGTGTAATTTTTTGGTTATACAGAATGTATAATTTTCATTTTGGGAAATGAACTCTGATAAAAGAAACACAAAGTTGCAATAAGTTGTTACATTTTATACATTTTTAATGCACATTGAAGCAAATATGCAAGATATATATATAAACATTTTCATTTCAAATAGAGTTATTAAATACAAACTATAAAAACTTTGAACAATAATACAAGCGCTTTACGGGGTTTATTTATTTCAATAAAATTTATAATTTTTATGTCGGTAATATTTTATAGTAAAAATTTTTACCAACTATGCTCTTGCAGACGCGACGTGACGCAAAGTCATACGACACACGTGGCTACGATTTTCATATCCAAAAAAATCTATCGACTTTAACCAGTATCGAACTCTCAACCTTGGGCTTACGAAGCTGGCACGCTACCTCTAAGCTACTTGGTGTAATGTGGTAGTTAGGGACAGCTCAGGTGTCATCCACGTCACTTGACCATGGTTCAAAATTACGTGGTCCGTCGTCAAAAGCCCTTGTGTAGCTGAACCGTGCAACGTTAATATTCACTCACTCACCTCTAAGCTACCGGAGCTGCCTATAATGGACATTAAAAGCAAACGGTTGTAATTAATATTTGATTTTTGTACTCTCGGCAAAATTAAATCACGACAATATTTAGCGCCTGATGAGAGCTTGAAATACATTAATTCGTGTCAAAACTTGGTAGCGAGATCCGCCACCATGAAATGACTCTCACGTTTTGGGGACTTACCATGTCTTAGTAGCCAATATGCAGTCCATTAGAATACTTATTCCGACTTACTACTTTGAATTTAGAACATTTCTTACTGTTCTATTCTAATGGAACAAGCATTGTAAAGATTTCACTCGAAATTAATTAAGATATTTATAACTGTGTGACATTAATGTATATGAATATATAAATTTTGGGAAAAATATAGTTATAATAAAGTTATACGTTTTTACCGTGTTTTATTTGTTAAGTATTAACGTTTTTGGCAAAGTTTATTGAAATACTCAAAAAAGTTCTTTAACTTTTTGATTTTAATACCAATATGATTTAAATGAGTCCCTACCCACGTCTTGTTTAAGTACACATTTGGAACAAAATTTCATTGTTAAATAAATTATATATTTTCTTTGAACGCATAATTTAATTATTTACCTTGAGTTTACTAAAATTAATATTCAGAATCTACTGATTTGCGCAAAGCTAAATTGGAAAATTGTTAATATGCGATATTAGAAACATACTCATAATCAGTAATATATTTTATCATCACGATCTCTAATTTTGGCAATGAATTTTCTCGTCTTTTTAGAAATAGGGTAGCCTGTCTGTTACAGTATTGTGCACACAAATGATGAATAATAGTTTCTGGTCTAATACTACACAGAATTAGGGTTACCTACCTAGTAATGAGCTGGGCCTCATTACTAGGTACCACATGACAAGCCATAGATTCAACAAGTTTCTGGAAACATTCCAAGGGATTGACTTGTCAAATATTGGCTAAAACTGTCCATAATTCAGTAAAGTTCGTTGATGCTGCGTGATGGCCTTTCACGCCTTGTTCCAAAACATCCCAAAGAGGCTCATTAGGATTAATAGCTGGGCTTTTAGGTTTCTAATTATGACAGAAAAGTCAGAGGAATGCTCATCCAACCAGCCAGTAAACAATCGGGACAGCTGTCTTAACTCCATTACCACGTGGATAACAGAACAGCATGAACGGATGGAGGTGATCACCCAGCAACTCTACGTACCGAATTGTATTGAGGAAGGTTGGAACACGCACCAAAAATCTCAAACAGTGCCACGAAAAAACACCCCAGACCATGATTGAGCCATCATGCCCTTGTACAATTCCAATCTGGCATGCAGAATCCATGGCTTCATGAGCCTGGCGCCATACTCTCAGCCTCCCACCAGCTTTAAGTAGACCGAATCGAGACTCATCACTCCATGCTACTCGTTTCCAGCTCTCTGCACCCCAGTATCAGTGCAGTTTCGCCCAGGCAAGACGTGCAGCTCGATGGCGAGCATTGAGCAACAATACTCTCGTAGGACGGCGGCTCTTGAAACCCATTCGGTGAAGCGAGCGTTGCATAGTCTGTTTACTGACTGTACGACTGGCACCATCATTTGAATGAATGGTAATTTGAACTAATGTTTGAACTCGCTGGCTGCGTACAATACGCCTGAGCCGTCCTCACCACCAACTGTCAAGGCTATTTGTCCTTCGCAGTTTGCCCGAACGCTTGTTTCTTGTCCACAATCCATGTATTCTTGGTATACTCTTGACACTGTCGACCATGAAATTCCTATCTGCCCGACGATTTTGGAAATTGAATGGCCCACGCGTCGCGTACCTACGATTTGTCCGTGATCGAAGGCGTCTAAATCAGGCAGTTTACCCATGCTGGCAAGTCCAACTACTGTTTCAGAACAACCACAGTACGCGCTATATTTGCAACCTCACTTGCGCATAAATGATGCGCAGTGCTACACAATTTGCATAGCCCTTGCTATCCTTAATTCAGTGGCACTTCAGTGTATTTCAAAATCTTTTTTAAACTAGAGATAATGCACATTTGCTTTACTTGGTCCACGAATGTCGAGTACCATTCCAGGTACCAAATTAGTCATCTGATCGTTGTTTGAAACGAACAGGATAATAGCTGCATGAAGAAGACATTTGAGTTAGGCCGGAATAGGCAATCAACAAGGGTAAGCAAACATGGTACAAATTTGATATCGGTACGCTAGAAAATTTTAACCAAATAATTGTAAAATGCACCAAGTTAGGGTGATAACATTAGGCTGGCCGCCATAGATATATTTGGCACGACTTCAAAATCACACCAAAAACGAGTAGCGTCCCAATACCAAATTCATTCCACATACATTTTCTTTTGTTTAAAAATAATCGGTTATAATAATAATAAATTTATTTAACAAGACTATGAAAATTGTTTTATTTTATTTATTTTTTTCATGGATCTGTTTGGTGATATTATTCATAAATGTAATTTATAATTTTTATATACTATGATTACAACTTTAAACTGCATGCCAGTTTCTAATTGTATTATTAGTAAAATTACATAAGATAGAATTTATAAAATTTCAAATATTTAAGCCGGTTGGGTGGCGTACATGGCTTGGCTCTGGATTTGTAAGCCCGAGTTTGCGGTTCGACCCCGGATTTTCATGATGCCAAAATTTGAATACGATCATGTCGTTATGATTATGCGACATGTTAAAGATCCCTAAAGTGCATGTTTGGTTTGGGTGCTCTTGGCAAAATTAAATTTCTGGAACAATTTCACCTCGTCAGAGCCCAAGTACCTCCCTTTGGGGACGAAACTGGGCGTCAAAATTACATTGTGGCAATGGATATCCACCCATATTTTGCCACTCTAAAAAGTGTTACCAGCTACCGGGGAATGTATTAATGAAATAGCTCTTAAACTGTAGTCCGTGTACCCCTCGGGGTCCACAGCGCCTTTCTAAGGTGTCCGTGGAGTCTCTCATGTAGCACTGAGATTTCCTTTTTACAGACTCTGAAAGGTATCGTGAAAAATTGAAAGGTGCCATAACAGAATAGATTACTGATGTCCCCAGTGAGGAAATTCTACTTCAAGTATTTTGATCAAGAATAATAAGTCGGGGAGGAATGTTCAAAATCCTGGGGGTCCGCGACGTCACCCTGATACATAAAGGAGGACCGCGGCTTTTGAAAGTTTAAGAACCAATGTACTAATGTATGCAACGGTAATTATCAATCCGCAGCCCCATTAGAAAGGAAAAAAATACAAATTTTTAAACATATTCAATGATCTACTGTGTATCATGCAAACTAATTCTCCCAACCTGTCAACTAAGCACGCTGTTACGCTGTCCATTAGCAAATTCATCGAATATAAAAATGCCATAATGTGTGGGCAATCATCTTTTTAAACCTAATCATTCATTATTCGACTGAACTCTATCAATTCGAGTTTTTGTAAGTTTTGCCAAAATTCATTCAAGCTGTCGGTCAAAAAGCCAACTAATGCGTGTATTTCTCGCCATTTCCTCCTAACTCTATCAACAACCTTTCAACCGGGCTAATCTTTTACTTGTTCCATCTTGCCCCGACAACCGAATATATCGAACGTTCGCTACTGACATTAATTAGTCTCAGCATTATCTGAGCACTCTGACATCCTAAAGTACTTCCACATAAATAAGATGGATGCGTTGAGATTAAAGATTTCTAGGACAAACCCCCCTTAAGATGACACTATGCAGGGGCAGTTGGGAAAAAAAAAGACTTTGATACACATAAACGGAGTGGTAGAAGTTTGTTCATTAATACACCTGTTCAACCAGCGATCGAAGGGCTTAAGTTTTGGCGGGAAAAGACGTGGTTATCAAAGCTCTTCATCGATTTATCGATCGAGATGTATCGATTTGGAAGAAAAGGATTACTTTCATCGGGACTCATAACTCCTGTGTTGTAGGGTGTGTAGTTATTTAATTCGCACTCTTAAACCCCGTGTTCAGACTTTCGGAACATAAAAGTGGATATAATTAAGGCGTTATGGGACTAGTAATTATTTTAGCGATTATAAATAGATAACTGATTGTGAATTAAAGAACTTGCGCTAAGAAGTTTTAGCATGGTAATGAACATGTCATTTCTTTTGAACATTAATAATTATGAATATTTATGAAGCTGCTTGTTCTTTAGGTTTTACTTAAGTTGAATGAGCATATAGGAATTAATATACATCCATAATTAATTGGAAGAGATTTTTTATAAATGTAAGGAAGCAAAATATTGTAAGCGAATTATTGAAGCCAATCTGCACAAATTTAAAAATTCATTACTCGCGATATTTCAAGTTGGAGTTGAATGTGTATTTAAAAACTTAAGTAAAAATTGATAATTACAAATTACAAATGAATATATACAGTGTTTCTGGATTCAATCGGCAAATTCAGAAGGGTTAGAACAGGGGTTTCAAGTCATATTATTTCACAAAAACCGTTATGAAGGGTATGATGCCGATTTGAATGAAAAGGGGCAACAAGGGTAAAAATACATTTATCAGATGTAAAGCATGTTTACAATACGAACAATGCATCACACCTCGAGATCAGAAACTTAATGGCAAGTGATCATTAAAGAATTATTCGAAGTTGCGGCCGCGTAGGTTACAGCACAGTCGACACCCACGGACAAAGGCTTGTATGACGCGTTCAAACAAATCCAGTGTGCAGGCGATGTCAGCAGAAGCGAAGACGATTCGTTCTTCGAGATCATCCACTGCAACCATTGGCGTCTCATACATAAGCTATTTCTCGTGACCCCAGAAGAAATCCAAGAGATTGAGGTCTAGGGATCACGGAGGCCAAGCAACATGTCAGCCAAGTCACCTCCCGGGATATGTAGCATGGAGGTGTTTGCGCACCGCAATCACACCAGATTATAGATTGATTGTTTATTAACGTCACATTTTGAAGCTGCAGGAGAGCTATTGGTTATAGACCTCGCAATGGACTAAATTCATGTGACGTCATAGTCAAAAGATAACTGAGCCACGTGTTTTCGGCCAATCAGTTCATAAATTAATGCGATGTGATAATTATATCACAAATATAATCACGCGTTTCCAGAAAATTAGTTCATGTGATTCACTGTTGCCAACTTAAGCTTTTTGCAGAAACTTTCTTTTAGAAAGTACATATTTGTCAACTATATAATAATGCACATAGTTAAACAAAATGCACTTAATTTAAAAGTATTCGTATAATGTAAATGTTTTTTTAACACGTGTTACGCCACTGAGTTTGAGTGTTGCTTTAACCTCTATACACGCTCCATTATGACAGCTTACATTTAAGCTTGATGGACATCATATTTCACTATCGCGCACGACAGACTTTAGTGGAACAAATATTTGAATTTGTTTCGCCTTGAGCGTCACCAGTAATGGACTTTAAAACCAGGACTATTGGATTATCTCCTTACTGAATTTAAGTAAGGACTTTCTTTCTTTGATTGAATGTGTGCTTGAGAGGTTGTGGTCTCTGAGAGGCTACTTAAATATACTAACCGATAATCATTATTAATTATAACACATTCTTTTTAAAAATTCTCCACTTTATTTGTTTATTATTTGATTGAATTATTTTTTTCTTGTCTGTCCGACTTAAATCCTTTCTTAATGCCATGAAATTTCTGAGCTTTAAGCCACTGAGACACTTTAATCCTCTAAAACTGGTGTCCACTCTGTACTTTCAAAAGCGCGGTAGCCTAGTGGTTATGGTTCCGCGTCGGAGTATTATGCCCTAGTGCCACTGAAGACCCACCATGCAAAAGAGGCCGAGGCACGTTGAATGTGTCACTGGTAAAAAATCCCTCCCTTGGCGTGGTCTAGTAGTTCGGAGAGGTGGATACCAGCTCAGGTATCGTCCCAACTCTGAGACTCTGAGACTGAGGCTCAAAATTACGAGTCTCGTTACCAAAAGCACTCGTGTAGCCTTATGGTGCAACGTTAATATTTATAAACACTCATTTCTTCTCTACATACATACCAAACTAATATTTGTGTGGCTTAAAACCTGTTAATATTTTTTTTGTAATTTGTTCTTAAGTCAGGGCTTCTCAAACCTTCACTAACTGCGACAGAATATTTAATAATAATTTTCATCGCACCCCTCCCCCCAGGTAATAACAATGCACTGAATGCAATAATAATATATTTTGACACTAAAGCTACGATACAACCTTATAACCATAAATAGTAAAATTATCAAGATAAATATTAAACTTTTTATATGTATGTTTTGTAAGTATAATACATATTTTAAGAAAGTTACTTTTCAGTAATAGGATCAATGCTATGATAATATAGTAGTTTATATGATAAATATTATAATGTTGTTGATATTGGTAAATTACTTATATGAAATGCATTGTACAGTACTGTGTGGGATACATTTATAAGTATTATATATTAAATTAGCGTATAGATGTGTATATTTTTTTATGTCAAAATTTACATTTTTTGCTTAGCTTCTGTTAAATTAATAATTTTTAAAATAATCTTTTATTTTTGATTTTTCGATAAGTTCGCGCCCCCTTGTAGGGTGATCACGCCCTCATAGGGGGCGCACCCCACAGTTTGAGAAACACTGTCTTAAGTTAATGTTCGGAAAAGAAAAGTACACTACTGCCCAATAAAATTGCTACACCAAGACAGCGACGTGCTACTGACATGAAATTTAAAGCACAGGAACATGGTGCTGTGATATGCAAATGATTAGCTTTTCAGCGCATTCAGACAAAGCATACCTCAGGTAGCGACACCTGCAATATGTTATTAAGGGGAGAAATCTTCCAACTGGTTTCTCATAAACAAATTACATTTGAATGTTGTTGCCTGGTAAAAAGTTGTTGTGATGCATCATGTAATAAGCAGAAATGCGTACTAGCACATCTTTGATAAAGGTCAAATTGAAACGTACTGGGATTGTAGTTTATCATATCACAGTATTACTGCTCGCGTCGGTCTAGATTCAATGACGGTTAGCAGAATATGTAGTTGATGGTTTCAGGATGGTAATACGGAATGCCGTGCTGAATCTCAATAGTTCCCTATCATTAGCAGCCGAGAAGACAGGCGTGTTATCCGCATAACCTTAATGGATCATGCAGCTATGTGACGAGCAATGAGTCAAAAATTGTGGTCATTTGCAAGACAACAGGTGTCTGCACGAACAGTTTGATGACGTTTGCAGCAGCATGGACTCTCAGCTCGGACACCATGGCTGTGGCTACCCTTGACGCTGCATCACAGATAGAAGCGTCTTCAATGGTGTGATCAACAACAAACCTGGGCGCACGAATGGCGAAACGTCATTTTTTCGGATGAATCCAGGTTCTGTTTTCAACATCAAGATGGTCGCCTCCGTGTATGATGGCATTGTGGCGAACGCACATTTGCAGCATGCTTTCGTCATCGTCATATTGCCCATCACCCAGCGTGATGGTATGGGGGCATTGGGTCATACGTTCTGTCATTTTTTTACACTACGGCACTTTAAAAAAAGGGCCCTTAATTTCCAGTGTGTTATGACCAGTGGCTTTGCCCTTTATTCGAGCCCTGGAAAACTCTACGTTTCAGCAGGATACTGCACGACCATATGTTGACGGTATTGTATGAACGTTCCTTGATACGGAAAATGTTCGGCTGTTGCAATGGCCTGCGAGTTCAGCAGATCTCCAGCCAATAGAAAACGTCTGGTTCATGTTCCGGGATGGGCCCTCACCAAAGCCAGTCACTACAGTTAGATTTAAAACCTTTTTGCAGCTGCATGGGCATCTGTACCCGTAATCCAATCTTTGTTTGACTCAATATACAGGCGTACAAATAGTTTTTATTACTGCCAAAGTTGGTTGTACTGGGTACTAATTTCTCAGGATCTATGAACCCAAATTTCTTGAAAATTTAATCACTTGTTATTTCCAGCATAATATATTTGTCCAATAAATATCATTTTGTTATCTCCATTTGTTCCTGGTGTGGTAGTTTTAATGGCCAGTAGTGTAGAATTATCCATTTTAAAGAAAAATAGAACTATTTACTGGGTTTGATCAATTGCAGGGAGTAGAAGTTATCCATCTTGATATAGAATGGAAATTTGAACTCTGATCATATTATGATCAAAATTTAACGACAGGTAACAATGCTCAATTCTGTGCACATTTTCATCACATGTTTAATAGAAAATCCAAAAAAAAGCTATAAATATTATTGCAATTCGTTGTATTTATCTAAGGTTATGACGAAACTAAGAATTTCAGTTCCGAATCCTTTAAGTATCCTTCTTGTGGAATAGTCTTTAGAGATATGATTGATTTATTTTATATCAATTGATTTTATATCTATTAGTGAATGTTCAAATGAACCGAACTAACTCGAAAGGGTTTTAAGCTACAAACCGGTCATCCGGGAAACAAATCTTTTAGGTATATTGGCGACGAACCTCACAAAATTCGGGACTTCGATTAAGTTACGATAACGCCACCTGGACTGGCATACAGCTCAGCAAACTTTTTCACCACACCAATATAAGAACTTTCAGCCTCGACAGATTAAAAAAACTTGCATCAAACTTTCTGCACGCTGGGTCTATAGAGATAGCATGATTCCTGCCCACGACTCGACAAACACACCACCAAAAGCGGGTTTGTGACCATGACCACTTATATACAGGAGCCATCATGAGTCATGGAGGAAGAACGGTGTCTCATCTCGTTCTCGACTCAGCCTTAATACAATCATGATTCGAAAAATGTCTACGATCAAATGTTTTTTCCGGTTGTACTCTGAAAACTGAGAATTTAAGTCGATATGTGTCAACTGGCTACATGTGATGACCGCCTTACATGTATAAGCCTAGGCCTACAACCATTTACCATCTTTACTGATTCAGTCTAAAGGCGACAGTCGATCGAGCAGGTATGTGAGATTGTATATCATTTACATTTATGTGTTTCGGGTTATTGTTCGTACGAGTATTTGTGTGTGTGACAACTTATTCTATGTACTGTCTACTTTTAAGGGTCATAGAGAGGTAGGTCATTTGTATTGAGTTGGGGTCTAAGGTTTCATGAAGTCTTAAGGTCTTCTTGTCCTCAATATCTAAAAGCCCTTGAGTAGCTGAATAATGAGACGTTAATATTCACTCACTCAGTTCTCAATATCTGAATTACGTTTTAAATTATCTGGTTCGTCATCAACAATTCTATACAGTGTAATTAATGTTAAGCAAAATCTTTATTTATGCAGAAAAATATGCATTTTCGGCTATTTAACAAAAACATGCACAGCAAAATTTTCATTCTGACTCAAACCAAAGCAAATATCAAACGACATGTTCCACTTTACCCACGAATCAGACTCGCCGAGCAGAAGAATTTAAATGTACATTTTCATCGAGTATTAAGAATAGAATTAACGATTTCAATAAGGCACGACGGGCGTTAAAAATGTTGCCTTATAAATCCCCGATGATCATTTGTTTCTGCAGTCAATACGAGCGCATCTATTATTCTTGCGAAATAATTTTTCTCCCAAACCGGGTGATTAATTATTACAGATGAAGGAATTAAAATAACGGTTAAGGTATTACAGAGCGGATGCACTTTATGCTAATGGGAAATGGTTTGCGAGAACGTGTTAAAATATAACGTCGTTGTTCATTAAAGTATTAGATGTTACAGAGAAATAATTAAGTAGGCCGCGTTTCTAATGTCGACGACTTTTATTGGAACGCGTACTTCGGAAAAGAATTAATGATATTAATGTTCAGTAACATTTCGATATTCTTTGATGTTCTGGAGTAAGTTTAATTAGTGGAATGAATGTCCTTTATATGTATTCTGTCTTTGTCTTTTATTTGCGACGTGAAATGAAGCATTTGAGTCTGGATTAAATTTAATTTCAACTGAATGCGAAGACTCTGAAATAAATCGTTTTAGGTTCACTCATTGAAATAATTTTAAGCTGTGCATTGTGTGATTGATATTTTTATGTAAAGACATTGGGTGGCAAGCTTTTTTATAATTTTTGATAATTTCTATAAAGATTTGTATCATATTAAGTTCTTGTAGACGCTAAACTTATTTTTGTGAAGTGACACTTTTTGCTAAGCGAATCAAAATGTATCCCTATTTCATTGATTTAATTAGTTTATTACGTCTACTAAGGCTACACAGTACCCTGAGGTATCATTTTCGTCACTTGATCTTAGTTAAAAATTACGAAATCCGTCGCCAAAGGCCCTCGAATAGCTGAATATTTTGACGTTAATATCCACTGACTCACTGGGTATTCTGTGATAATGTACGACAATATATATTTGTTTATACTATTGATATCTAAGTTTTATCATGAAGTTTTTAATTGTGTTCATAAACATTTTACAACCCTCACACACTAGTGCAGCCACTCTTTTGAAAAATAAATAAAATGATCGAAAGAATTAAACTTACATGAAATGATAAAAATATTACCCATGTTAAACCAAATAATTATTGACAAAAATATCAGTAATGAATAAAAACAAGCTGCTAAGAAATGGGAAAAGAAAAGGTTACATTTATTCTAACTATCATGTCAAATCTATAAATATAAAAGACATATTCTTCGCATATTTTCAAAAGACATCCAAAACCAAACTCGAAATTCCACTTAAATTCCATCCATGTAAAACATCCCTCTAATAAAAACTCAACCTAACTCATACACACAAATTTCAAACAAGAACCAAATCACATTCCTCAGTAACCAAACCCTGCCATTTTCAACATAACAAAAAAAGAGCAGCCTAAAATAAATTTCATTCGAAATTAATTTTTAACCACATACGAGGGTTGCTGTATTTCTTTTTTTCCTTTACCTCCAATTACCCCAATACACCTTTCCGGTCCAATAACTCCATCGAATGTTTCAGCCAAACCCGAAAAGCTATTACCAGAGGTGTATTCCCGAAGAGATGTCACGCCATTCGATCGTTTGTATCTGTCCCTGTGGCCCACCCTCGACCGGCCCTGGCAGGGGCGTACAGCATGTACATGTCACCCTTCGCGTAATTGCTTTGTAATGGCCGCTTATCTTTGTACCGAAGGGGCGCATTGTCGAGTCAATGCATTTTGATGCTCCCCGGCACGCTCGGGTTAATGGTGGAATTCTTTTTGACAACTGGGCCCACAGAATTATGGGATAAGTTTCTCCAAACGTGGCTAAGACTCAAAGTGGGTCATAGGAATGACCATTGGGGAGATACTGTTTAGTCATGTTTTGATTTGGATTCCATCAGTGTGTTTGTTTTGCTTGGCGTTCTGCCCGAGATTGTGTAAGGTGTTCCGAAAGAGATGTTATGCCTTTTTTTCGGTAATGTGATAATGTCATGCACTTATACAGAATCGTGGATGTATTACATTGGGTTTGAATCCAAGATTTTAAAAAGACATGTGAGGGCAGAGAAGTCTTGGGAATTCTTAACCTATTTTTCTCTCAATGTTTCAGTGGGTTATTTTTCTGGTTGATTATATTAGCAAACAAGTAATATAAAAAATTAAGTCAATTCCTACTTAGGATAATAAAGAAAAATTTAGTTACTTTTAATTAAATGATTATAATTAAAATAAAATTGTATATATATACATATGACAAAATTAAAATATGTAGTGGTAAAATAAAAGCGATTTTCCTTTCTAAATATGGTGTTCGACTACTTTATTTCTGTTTCTTACTATTTATTCATTCATAAACCATATTCTCAAAAATCAGGCCATCCAAAGTAGGATTCGAACCCACAACCTTTAAAATAGAAATCCTATGAGCTATTAATTGCGCTACAGGGACACAACCAGTGATTTTCTTTTTTATGTATGGTGTTGGACAATTATTTTTCTTAGTTACTCTATTTATTCATTGATTAAAAAAATATAGATTATGAATTAATATATGAAAAAACTATATTAACATCAAGTGTCGTCTGCTACAAGTTCAAAAAAATTATTTGAACTTGATTGGATAAATAGAATGTATTTTATAAACGATTGAAAATTAAAACAAGATATATATATAGTAAAATAAATAAAAGTGAAGAAGAACTAGAACCAACAGTGCTAAAGCAGGCAGAAATTGGAATTCACCAGACACAACAAATGTAGATACAAAAAAGTCTTTGGACTAAACTGGAGACCTATTATGATTTCTAAATCTGTCGCTGAATTAGGCCATCGAATTAGGGTTAGCAAAGCTTTACGGAGATCCAACCTTCCCCGTACAGCATATATATATATATATATATATATATATATATATAGAGAGAGAGAGAGAGCTAATAGAGTAGGAATTGAAAAATACATTTTATTTGAAAGATATATATTTTATAAAGACAATAATATTTTGCTTACGACATGTGTTGTTAGATGTCGAAAAAATATTTCATAATATTTTTATTAAAGTTCACACTTTATAGTGAGAATATACTGTTAACACTGCAGGTTATTTTTGCAGTATGTAAAATGAAGTTTTTGTTTTTCCTAAATTTCTCTGCTGAACCAAACATAGCGCTATATTTGGAACCTTTTAAACCATTAACTAAAAATTCGATGTTTTCAGACATTTTCAATCTATAAATTGGGAGATCGAGTTTTTTTATTTATTATAACTTGTTTCCTTCTTTTTTTAAAGTTTTTAAAATTTTAGATGAAACAAAAATTTATCCACGGGAAGATTCCTAAAATAATGGGTCTACATTTTTAAAAATACAGTAAGACCCCGCTTAACGCTGTTTCGATTTAACGCTCTTTTATTTGAATCGTGGGATTCCCCGAAATTGCTCGCAGCATTAGGCTTTCTAATATCCAACGCAGCTTATCTGTGTTTCTTCTTTCCTGCGGTGTTACAGGAACGTATTTTTATCGTTTCAAACATTTGTTGACGTTATTGTAAGTATAAATTTATATAATACAATGATTGCTATAGTGACAAATGTTATGATTTTTAGTTTTTATCATGGGTAATAATAAAAAATACGAAAGTAAAGCAAAAAGAAAAGCATTTTGCTAAAAACTAAAATGCAAGTGATTAAAAGATTAGATACTGTAGAACGTCAATCGCAAATTGGGCTGCATTGAATTTGGCAACTTCAACAATAAGGATGATACCTAAGAATAAAGAAAAAATACTGTCATTGGCAACTGCAACTAGAATTACCCGTTCTTGAAATAATACAATTGAGGAAATGAAAAACGGCTTTCTATATGGATTGACGACGAAATTGATTAAGCCATTAAGCCAATCTACCTTCTTGATAAAAAGGCAGAAAATTGGAAATACAGAAGAGACTGAATGATCTGAAATGTAAATATACTGACTTAGAATTTAATTTATAACAATATACATATTCAATTATTATGTTTTTATAATTGCAAGGAATAAATTTTTGTTTTATTGTTACAAAAGAACATAATTAATAAATTTAATGGTAAAATACCTGACTAATTTTCTACCCATCTTCTCCTAACCCCATATTTACATGGTGAAATAACCTCGTTTAACGCTGTTTCATATTACGCTCCACTCCAATGGAACGTATACACCGCGTTAAGCGGGGTCTTTCTGTAAAACAAAATAATAATTTTTTCACACCTCGAATAAACTTCATTGAATAATATAATTTGCATCATTATTTAGGACTTCCTACCTCCGTGATGGCAATTTGTATATCCCATTTTTAAAAAATGGCTCATCCGAAGAAGCGAAAACTTAAATAGTGCAGAACCTCTTTCGATTTTGAAAATTTTGCCCTTCAGAAAAATGTGTAAGGAGAGAAACAAGACATAATCGAAAGGTGCTAGGTCCCTGGAGTATGATAGAGGTGACAGGATCTCTCAGCCTAGCACTGAGAGTTTCTGCTGTGCCCATAGCAGCATGTGGCTTGGCATTATCATGAAGCAGTTTGTTATCCTTCCTATGAACAATGCTGGCCTCTTTTCTCGAAGGACTGGCTTTGAATCATCCAATTACAGACAGAACATCTCCGAATTTAGCTTTTTGTTCGGTTTTAGCACCTCAAAATGTGTTAGTCCTTGAGTGTTCCATCATGTACACAGCATTGTCTTACTGAGGCTCGGCTTAACTTCGGGTTAGAAGTGGATTGATTGATTGAATATTAACGTCGCACTGTTCAGCTACACGAGGGCTTTTGGCGACGGACCACGTAATTTTGAACCATGGTCAAGTGACGTGAACGACACCTGAGCTGGCACCCCCTCTCCTAACTACCACACCACACCATCGGGAGGACGTTTTAGCTCTCGACAGATTTAACGTGCATCGCTGCCCTACACACGGCGGGTCTTTAGTGGTACTGGGCTCGAACTCGTGACAAGGCAAACCACGATCCGATACCTATACCACTCGGCTACCGCGGCCACGGGTTAGGAGTGGAAGGGGTAGGTTTTACGGGCTCATAATATGTCTTATTTGCTTACAATATTTTAACAGGTAATTCACGTTTCATCCGCAGTTATCATCCGGTTCAAGGTGGTTTAAAGTTTGTTCCGTTCAAGCAGAGATAAGCATATGATGATGCGATCATTCAAAACCTTCTTACTTAACTTATGTGGAACTCATCTCGAATATTTCCACACCAATCCTAGTTTCCGAATATGGTCCGAAATGGTTTGTTGAGCTGAAGCTAACCTTCCCGAATTTGAAACTTGTTGTAACCGGAACGGGCAGAACTTTCTGGTTTACCTAACATTTATTGCATACGATTTTGTTCTCTTCTTTGTTATTGTTATTTTCTTTTTTTATAAGGGGTGTTTAAATGAAAGTGATTCGAGGTGCGTATCCATGAGATACGTAGGGTTAGAAATGAGACAGATACAGAGATAGAAACAACAATACTTAATGAGTGAAGCGCATACAAAGTTTGTTAATAGAATCACTCATGATGTTTAGGCAGGCGTCACATTGCTAGGAAAGTTAGGAATTCCGTGCGAGAAGAACGATATCGGTTGACCATGGAACCAGTTCTGAACTGAAGCCTTTATGCCCTCGTCGGAGTGAAATCGTTGACCCATTAGGCATTAGGCCAGGGATGGCGAACCTTTATGGATCAACGTGCCATTTTTTCTAAAGAAATGTTTAATGATTTACAGACATGCCATCAAATAATTTTGACGTGATTATTGGGAAAATAATAAAACTAAATACAAGCAACTCAAAACTCTGTATTTACAACCAAAAAAAAATACATTTTGTACTGTACAGTAGTAAATATTTTAGTTATACGTGAAATTCAAATTAATGCGATTTCTGTGTTACAAATTAGATGACAAATAACTTATATTAGGATTGTAAGATGTTACTTTGAGAAGAATGCATGCTGAATTGGAATCCTCTGTCAAATGGTTTCTAAGAGAGTCTTTAATGTTACTCATCTCTGAAAATAATGATTCGTAGGCATAGGTAGATGAAAATATGGTTAAAAAGCATGAGGCAACTTCTTCAAACAGTTAAATGTGTTTAGAATCGAATTCGTGTTTCGAAAATTTCGTTCCTAGTATTTTTACTTATGTTGCTTGTTACTTTTCTATTTCATTCAATTCCAACTTTTTCCTTGTTCCAATAAACTTTTAAGTCCACATTGAACTACATTGTAAATCAAACAGTTGCATTTACAATTATTCATTTTCCAACTAATTTAATTGGGATACTTTCAGTTTATCGAAAGAAGTCACATCAGGGTACATAGTAAACTTGAGCGTTTTTGATAATTCTTTAATCTGATAAAATCTCGCTGAAAACTTTGAAGAATCAATTACGGAAATAAATTATTCGATAACTTTTTCTTCGTCTGGTTTCACATGTACATCTAAATCTGATATTTTTTACTTTGTGATTGGTGGTGTGCCCAATATATTGTCTCGCGTGCCATTGATTTGTCATCCCTGCGTTAGGCCGTCAACATCACCTTTCCGGCTGACTGCTTGAGCTTTGAATTTTTAGGGCCGAAGGGAGTCGAGATGTTTCCATTGCATGCTGACAGACTTCAGGCTGGAAGTGGTGACACTAAGTTTTATCTTCTGCTATTATGTGTTGCTCAAAATTATCACGTCATCTCTGTAGCGCAACAAATGTTGTAAATTCAGGCTCATTCCGGTTTACTCCTTTCCAGTGTTAAAAACTTTATTGCAGCTTGCTTATCCTTTTCGAATGCAGTTGCATCCATACCGGCCATTTTTAAATGAATGCCACGTCCTTACGAATGCAGTTAAAACAAATCTGTTTGCACACGGGTGTACATGATATATACACTTTTACTGTCGCGTTTTCTTGACGAAAATACTTTGAAAAGAGAGTGTTCGCCTGCGAAGCTTTGAATCAGTTTCATTTGAACACGCCTAATAAATGACAATATTTCACTGTCTATAAAACATCACTAGAAATAGTTATTAATATATACATTATCATAAGTAAAATTAACACATTTGTTGAATTATCTATGTAGCAGTGTATAACAAATCTTATAATTACTCATAGTCTACTATCTACATTCAAAATTTATTACACAGAATATTATTTTAAAAGTATTTCGATATCACAAAAATAACATAACATCGCGCCGTTAACCAATTCCAATAAGCCTTTATTTTCTACTTTCAACGCACAAATATTACAGAAGAATTCATTTTGATACCACGCCACTTTCCCTGGCTGAGAATGTGTGAAAAGAATTCGATCGCGAACAATTGGTCCTGCGAAGCAAAAGGATTGATAAAGGAACACAGTAAAATTAAAAGCAAATTCTTTTCCATTCATTGGCATGTACTTAATGTTGGTAATCCGCAATGTATTGGAAAACTCTTCCTTTGGAACAAACAGCAATTAACACTGGAGCTGCATTCTTAAAGATGCCGCTATCAATATTTTCAGTGCATTATTTGTATTAAATTAGAAATTTGCTCCACACTTTGGTCGAAAGAGGCATGTATGTAATGCTTCACATCAGGATTAGTTGAAAAATTGCTGTAGACAATTAAAAGGTAGTGACATTTTATTGAGTGGTTAAAACTATCTTGCCTATTGAACAAAATAATTTTATTTTTCATTTTTCCTGAAAATTCTAAATAACTTGCATATGCGTAGATGACTAGTATGCATTCTCAAAATTATCTTACGCATAATTTTAAAAAAAGGAAATAGATTTTGAAATAAATAGTTCTGAATGAAAGGAGCCTTGACAAATCTTCTTGGTACACACAAATTTTTAACATTTTTTACATATTTTAAAAATCTTATAATTAAAAAAGAGTATTCTGTTAGCGATTAAAGTTGAGCCAGATGGTAATCTTTTATAGATATGAAATCGAGTTAACAAAAACCCTTGAAAAATTGCTGAGATAATTGCTGAAACACACGTAGAATTGCTTTTTAGAATGCCGAAGAGCTATTTTTTTAAACTTTGCACCAAACCGATGGGAATTAATCTTTAAGTGACGAATCCTTGATTTTTTTTTACATAAAATCAGCTCTAATTCAATTATTTTTCTAAAAAATAAAAAAAACCCTTTGAAAAGTTTGAATCTATATCTGGCTATAAAATTTGGCACAAAAATTTTTCTTAAACAAAACAAAAAAGTTTTCAATTTTGCGGGGGAAAACCCAAACAAAAAGTTTACCCTCCCATCTGAGTAAATTGGCCCAATAAAAAGTATTAAAATATATTCATATAAAAATGTTTAAAAAAATTTTTGTTTATAAGGATAAAATAAAACAAAATAAGAAAAAACAATTTTCTTAGTTATCAATTTAAAACTTTACTTGCTTTTACTTATTATTGATAATAAATAACAATAAAAACAGCAAACTATTAGTTAAAAAAAATTTTAGTTTAGATTCTTTCAAAAATTTTAATTTTTCCCGGGAAATAAATAAAAAATAAAATTTTAATGAATTTAAAAATACATAAAAGGGAACTCATTCAATTCCTACATATTTCTCACACCCTATAAAAGTTATTTTCTTGGGTTTTTCAATCGTTAAAAAAATTCATTTTAAACCTCAATTGAGCTGAAATTTTAAAACATGATTATTTTGGATGCCTACAATAATTTAAGAAAATTTTAAAAAACTTTTGATTAAAACATATTTAAAGCAGTGTTTTCTCAAACGGGGGCCCCGGGGGGAAACCCGGGGGCGCGAGCATATCGAAAATAAAAAAAAAAATAACTTACTGGAATAAAAACACAAAATACTTTCTGATATAATAAAAAATACAGATTTACATTGATATGATTTATATATGTCATCTGGGGAAAAAAAGGGCATCAAAAATAAAAAATTCTACTTTTAACGCTCATTAGTATCTTTTATCCTATAACTAAATAAAAAATATTTTGTTTGCTTTCTGTAATCCCCGATGAGACATTCTTTTTTTACGTTTCTAAACTTAAAATATTACTTTTGCTGGCTTTCGAACTTACTGGTATGGTTACCTGCATCCCCTTTTTTTTACGGAAGTTGTAAATTATATAATTTGTTGCGCTTTTTTTACAATGTGAAAAACTTTTTTTATACATGGATAAGCATATTGAGCACTTTGAAGGATTAATTGGGCCAGGAATTATTTTTTCGGTAAACTGAAACATATAATACAAAATCGTTAATTTGGGAAAACTGTTTATTTGTTACCAATGACCTTGAGAGAATCCTCTAAAAGGGAAATCTTAATAGGGGCTAAAAAGAATTAATAACATATCTCCTTTTTTGGGGTGGAAACGTTTTTAGAATCTTAAGGTACTTGTTTAGACCGAGTTCCCGGCACGACCACTATTTTTCAAAAAAATTTTCTTGAACATGCTGCATTTTCCCTATGAATAACAGTGGTTTTTTTTTGATGTTGTACGACTGATTATGGTTTATAAATGTAAATGAGCAGAATCTAAAAAAGGGGACGGCTCTCGAAAAAAAGAAACGATCAAACAAGGGGGAAAAACTTGCTAAAATAATGCATATTTATCATGGGACGAAAGTAAATTTGGGAAAAACAATAAACATGAAACGAAAGGAAAATTTTCAATAGCTCTACATTAAGAACTTTATCAAGAAAATATGAAGCCATAACTGTACCGCAAAATGCACTTCACCCTGTCAAAAGACACAAGAAAGAAAAGTTCAACAGGATATTTGTCGATCATCAAAGGATATTAAAATTAGAAAAACGTGAAAAAAATGTGACGGTTTTGCTTGCAAAAAACTTTCCTGTAATGTTAGCAAAAGTGTTTTGTGATTTTGTGTCCTTTATTAAGGTCACGCACATTTGGAACAATTTAGTTAAGTTTTTTTTGGATATTTTCTCCCAAAATTTTGAAAGACAAATAGAAAAAACCTTGAAATAGGTAAGTATATTTTCTCTTTGTTAAATTATTCACTGAAATTGTGATTTTTATCTTGTATATTAAAAATAATTATAAAAGAAAAATTGGGTTTCATCACCCCCGCGACCATTACTTTAGTATCGAGTGCATACCTGATCCGGGGTTTCTGCTTTTTAAAAATAAAAAAAAAAAACACAATTGTTATTCATTAGAATTTTATATTCTTTTTTATTACTTAACATTTATTCTAAAGTACAATCTGCCCACTTAAAATTTCAGTTCATTCAAAACCGTTTATAATATGAGTATTCATTTCAATAAATCATTTTACATTTTTGTATAAAATTGTCATGCACTTGGTTTTACTCTCCACAATTAAGCAATTATATCAAGAATAATATATTATCTTTTTAAAAAACAAACTCGTGTTATAAGAGTGGGTACTTCAGCCAGTATCAGAACAAGTTTAATAAATTATCAGTGACTTCCATGGGCTTGTCTTGCAGAGCAAAGTTTTTCAAAGGAAGGTTAAAAATTAGAAATTGACACTCAGAGTTATTTTTTGATATTTAGCTCAGATCTTTATTTTGTCTTCAAAGTAGCCATCGAAAAAATCCGATTCTCAAAGGTTTTTTTTAAAAAGGGAAAAAAAAAATTTTTTTTTAAAAAATTAGATACCCTACCAAAAAAAGTTTTTTTAAAAATTGCCTTTTTTTTCTATGGAGGAAAAAAAAATTTTTTTAAAACCCTTCAAAGTTTTTTTAAAATGGTCCCCCCCTTAATTTTTTTTTTCTTTTTTTTGGATTTTTTAAAACGTAAAGGGGGGTTTAAAATATACAATTTTTTGTTTTAATCCAAAAATTTTCCGGAATTAAATTAACCAATTAAAAATGTACATTCAAACAGATTGGTACCCAAATTTGGCCAAACGACTAGAATTGTACGAAGTACGATTTTTACGTTTTGTGCAGACGTCTGTTGTTGCCTAGACTCAATGAACGTTCGCGAAAAACCATATGTACTGGATATGATAAAAAGCAACATAGATTAGGTATTTTTTTAAAGACATTAGATTTTTTAAATGGATTTGAAGGAAATAAATTTAATTTAAAAATTATTTCTAATCTGTTTCAATTTAAAAAAGGAGAGAAAAATAAAATAATTTCCTTTATTAAAAATATAATTTCTTTTTATTACTTAAAAAAATATATAAAAAATTTAATACTTACTTATTAATACTGAATTAAAAAAAAAGTTTAATAAGTAAGCACTTTATGGGTTTTTCAGAGCAAAAAATTTTCCCCAAGTTTTTTTGAAATTTACCCTCTGAGTTCTTTTTTTTATATTTAGCTGATATCTATATTTTGTCTTAAACAGCCACCGTTTTAAAAAATGTTCCATTAAAATCACAAAAAAGGAAAATAACATAATAATTTCTATTACTTAATTTTTTTTTTTTTTGAACATATACAAAATTTAATACTTATGTTATTTAAATTTTTAGGTTTATAATTAAGATCGTGTATTGAGCTTTAGCGTCAAAGGGTTATTATTTTATTGAAATTTATTTTTAAGGGGGGGGAAAAAATTGGATTTAAAAGGGGGCCAGTAGAAAGTTTAGAAACAGAAAAGAATCCAAATCCCCTTTCAATTTTTCATTGCCCTTTTTTCGCCAAAACGAAAAGGTTTTTTTTTGTTTAAACTTTCAAACAAAATCCATTTTTTTAGGAATACAACCCAAGAAAAAAACCCAATAATAATGAAAAATACCAAGTTACGTCATATGTGTGTATATAATATTTATTTTAAATTGTGTCAATTTAAAAAAAAAGTTACAAAAAATTTTTTCTTTTTTTGATCTAATTAGGAATTACTTAATTTTTATAAACTTTTTTTTTTTGAAAAAAAATTTTTTAACGAAATATATTTAGCTTTTCAAAAACATTATTTTTTTGGGCGGGCCTCTTACTGTACAATCCAAAAAAGCAGAAAATTTTTTGGGGAAAAATTTAATACAAAAAAACCCTTAACGTTCATTAGTTTCACACCGAAACCACACATTAAACATTTTTTTAAAAAATCAAATTTAAAATTTTTTTATCCCAATAAAAGCTTTTTTTTGACTTTTTTTTCTTTTCCTAGCAATAAATGGCAGCACAACGGCTATATTTAACGATTAAGACCTCCTAGATAGAAAAATATTGACATCCCTTTAACAAAAGTAAATTTCATTAGCTCTAAAAATATTCAAAAAAAATAGTTATTTTAAATTATAGCACGCAATCTTACTATTTATCTTTCTAGTTATTTATTACAACTTTTAATCATTTTGATAAATAAACAAAATAGTTGAAAAATGAAATTAAAATTTATGGTTTCACTGCGAAACCAAACTCTAGTAAGAGGCGGTATTAAAGTGTCTTCACCCTTCTAAAACGAAAACCCAGCGCTGACTTTCTGAAGCACTATTTGCTTATTGCATGTTAAGCAAAATATTTATTTACTCTAAAATTGTAGTGAGAAATTATTATATTTAAATATATTTATCCGCACTCTAAAATTTGTCCCCCGTGGGAAACCATGCCTAAATGCGACCCTTTTTTGTACATGATAATTTAAATATTTCCTCTTTATAGTTATGAATGGAAATTTTATACGTATTAGAAATTTTTTATTAAGAAATATAAATTATATTTTTAGTATGTAATATAAAATATATGAGTAAATTTGTGCCCAAATTTGTACTACAAATTTTAAAATCACAGAAAAATTTAAAAAAAACAATTCAAAAATTTTAAGATTATTTTTTCTTAATTAATTTTGTTAAAATATAAAAAATTTTATATTCAAAAAATTAGATTTTTTTAAATATTTTTTGGGTTGGTCAGTTTAGGAAATGGACCGTTATGCTACTGTGTTTCACGTGAAACCAAATTTCTCAAAATTGAAAAATGCTAAATTTTTGTTTTTTGTATATTTGTGATCACCTTCATGTCTAATAGTCATTTTTAAAATTATTTCGTTAATTTTTCAAAGAGAATGTGTTGTGAACTTTAAAGGGATAACCCTTAAATTACAGGATTGAACACTAAAACTCACTTAATAAATTGCATTAGGTTTTCACACCTTCTACAACGCCCAGACACAACTATCAGTGCCTAAAATTACAAGTACGTAGCGTTAAAGATTATTCACAAACAATCTCTCGTCCGTAGACAAGTCAACGCTTCACCACTGAAGCAAAATGGACTCAGTTTTAGAGTGTGATTGCTGTTTATAATTTGCGCAGTTGCCTTCTAGCTCTTTCTCAAAAATTCCGCTTACACCATAGATTGTGTTGTTAATAGATGTTTTCGGTAATTTCTAGAAGCATCCATCGGAAAGAAAGTCACCAAAAATGGTTACTAAGTTGCCAAATTTGGTCTCCAACTTCGCTGTATCGCAAATATTTCGCCAAGTTTTGATTGCAACGCCATTATAATGAAAGGGACAGTGTTGCTTGCGAATATTACAATTTTTATCATAAAGTAAATGCAACAGAAAGTAATATTAACGTATTAAACAGCTCATAAATGAGTTATTTACACTACTTTAAGATGAAATTAAGCATTAATTACACAAAATTTGGAGCAATATTGTTACATCTTTGCGTGTGTGAAAAACAGCAGATGAGTTTATTAATTAAGTGATAGCAAATTTATTAATGTACGAGGATGAACAAATGTCTATACGAAGACAATCAACGAATAAACACAAAGAAATATTAAAATAGATTATTTACAGTATAGGAAAAACGCATTCGTTATAAGCAAGCTGCACACGCCCCAGAAACGGTTCCCTAAAAAGTTTCACTAGCTGGAACACGAGCAGATAGTCATTCTGTCTTATCCACAAAGAATGCACAAGCAAATTCTTAATACAACTGACAGACTTATGAATTCCAACCGGCCTTTATATAGCCTCATTGGAAATTTCCAGAGGATTCGATTCCAAGACTTTTTCGTTGTTTCGTTGGCGGTATAGTTTATAGTCACACTTTCACCAAGTGGGCTAAAGTTGCAAATCTGGTACCCTTCTGCCATCTTCTAAAGGCCGTATCACACGTACACGTTCCTTGAAAGCAACCAATTCCGAATAATTTCTACCTAGTTGCCATAGCAACGGCTCCAAACAATATTTTCCCAGTCAACTGAAAATAATGTTCCAACAAAAGTTGCTTGAAATTCCAGCCAATGGTGTTCTTCTGCGCTCTACGTCATAAGCAAGATGGCTGGAAAGATGGAAGATTCGGCTTCGTCAAACGCATCAGATATGACGTCCAATATTTTAATGGTGTATAATATTTTTAACAGAAGGGTGCTCCATTTCTGTTTACACCCGTAAACAAAAGCACGAGCGAAATAAGAGAAATAATATTGTATGCTGTTTTCCAAAGCAGAAAAATCGGCGAGAAATTTTTCAATGTGGAGATAGAGCGCTGTTGAAGTCAGAGCATGTCGTTTTGTTTATGGAAACCCTTCCCTTACCTGAGGGAAAAATTGTCCTAAGCAGTTGATCCAGCTATGCGTGTGTGAAAGGGCTTTAAGGATAGCATAATCTTTGTCAAGTTAATGCTGGGAAGATTTTCACTAAAAAACCCCTTTTTTCTTACAACAACTGTATCATTGCAGGAAAAACATACATCTTGTATTTCAATAATTTTTAAGGAAATGTAGCTTTTAAAAGAAAAGTAGTATTATGCTTAAATAAAAGGTTACTCATAAACATATATTTTGCCCTGTTTACCTAAATGCCCCTATCTATAATCTAATTATTTTTAATATTTTAATCTCAAATAATAAATCAATCTCAACTTTTAACTGTAAAAATAATTTCCCTCATCAGATTCTGAAATTTTATTTTTTATCTTCTTCTTAGAAGAAACTTCGAAAAAATAATCCACAAACATGAAAACAGAATTGCAAAAATATCTCCGTTTGCAAGAGAGAACACATTAAAATAACCTTTTAAAAGGCCGATAAATGTTATTTAAAATTGATTAGGATAAAAAATAAATTTCATTTTTCCCTTTTATTGAACATTTATTTGAATGGACAACTATTTATTTTTTTTCTATTTCTCAGTATATCTTAATAATTAACTTTATTATTTCTTTTCAGTTAAAAGAAAAGTTAGGGAAAAAAATTGTCCCCCTTAAGCAATGATGATCCACGAAAAAAAAATAAAACACTGTACAAAAAATGACAAAAGATGCATTAAAGGAACATTTTATACTTCTAGCATCAAATGAAAACCCACATCAATTTTAATACCATAAAATCCATTAAAGCAGAATTATTTCCCAAATCCTTTGCAGATCAAGAAACTGAAAAAAATGGGGTGGAAAAAAAGCTTACGGGAAAATTCCATGTTCTTATTCTTTCAATCAAAATCAATGTAGAAATGTTATTAAATAATACAGAAGAAAAAAATGCTGAATAAGAAAAAATTGTTTAAGAACGAACAGTTTTAATCCTTCTCGGGAATAAGTTTTTTCACAAACGATTTTAAACGCATAATTCAAAAGGAATTTTCTTCTGCAAGATATATTTTGGCAAAAAAAAAAAAAAAAAAAAGGAATCAAGATGGAAATAAATGTTTTGAAGAAGTTAATTAGTTCCGAAATTTTTTAGCATCTATACCTAAGAATCATTTTAGAAGAAACTAAAGCTAAAAGAGCTTCTAATGAATTATAAATTGTTGCGAAATGGTATTTAATCATAGAAAGTACCAGATTTTTAAGCGAATATATTTAGCACTAAATAAGAAATTAATTAAAATTACTAAAATGTATTCTTTTTGTAATTAAAACAAATAATGAAATTTTGTGGACTTACGTATTATACCGTTGACCAATGGGCTCAATTCATATGACGTCATAGTCACATAATAATGTAAACCCGTGATTTTAGCCAGTCAGTTCAAAAACTCATATGGCGTCATAGTTACAGGATAAAAGCAATTATATATTTCTTGCTTATCAGTTCATGCACTTAGTGGTTGTCAATTTTTGATCTTTTAAGAAATTTTCTTTAAAAAGTACAAATTTGCCAACAATAATAACGCACATGGTCAACAAAATGCATGGTGTTTAAAAGTACATGCATAAAATAAGATTTTTTAAAAAAAATTTTAAGATCTCTTGAAGAATTTTTTTTATATAATATGTGAACATCTCTTGACTCAATTAAGAAATTTGAAATTTATTTAGGTCTTACAAATAGAACAACAAGTACAATTAGTTTGATGTCTGTTTTGAATTCAATAGAGAACACGTGTTTGGATTTTTCATGTGAGCGTCATGAATTGACCTCATCCCGCAAAAGAAAACACGTCGCCAAATGGTACTATATGCAGCCAATAGTAGAAAACTGCTCCCACGCTAGACAATGTTTATTTATTTGGTGAAGTTGGTTGACGGTATATGTATACAAAATTTTGTTTATACACTACTGGCCATTAAAATTGCTGCCCCAAGAAGACTACCTGCTATATACCTTGAAATTTAAACGGATAGGAAGAAGAGGTGCTGTGATATGTAAATTATTAGTTTTTCAGCACATTCAGACAAAGTAGGTGCCGGTAGTGACACCTACAATGTGTTTAAATAAGGAAATTGTTCAGCTGGTTTCTCGTACACAAATGATATTTGAACGTTGTTGCCTGGTGAAAAGTTGTAGTGATGTTTCGTGTAAAAGGCAGAAATGCCTACCAGCAAGCTTAGGTCTTTGATAACGGTCGAATTATAGCATACCGGGACTGCGCGTTTTATCGTATCACAGTATTGCTGTTCGCATCGGTCGAGATACAATGAATGTTAGCAGAATATGGAATCGATGGTTTCAGGAGGAGGGTAATACGGGATGCCGTACTGGATCTCAATGGCCCCCTATCACTAGCAGCTGAAAAGCCAGGCATGTTACTCGCATGGCTTTAATGGACCGTGCAGCCACGTCACGAGCACTGAGTCAAGAATTGGGGTCGTTTGTAAGACAGCAAATGACTGCATGAACAGTTCGGCTACGTTTGGAAGACAACAAATGTCTCCACGAACAGTTAGACGACGTTTGCAACAGTATGGACTCTCAGCTCGGAGACCATAGCTGTGGCTACTCTTGACGCTGCATCACGGACAGAAGCGTCTTATTAAGATCATGTCAAATAAATATCATGTTAAATTCTAATAAAGTCATATTAAGATCATGTAAGCTTCTAGTTCTTCATTTATTCCTACACCTCTAGCTCACGCTGATAATCAAGGAGAAGGGCACCCAAGGGGGGCGCCCTTACAAGTTGGGCATGATAATCCAACCAGGGGGGCGCGAACATATCGAAAAGTCGAAAATAAAAGATTATTTAAAAAAATATTAATTTACTGAAAGGAAGCAAAAGATATACATTCTGATATAAAAAGTAAAAGTCATGTTTACACTGATATAAATACTTATAAATATATCAGCAATGTACAATGTCATCATTAATTCATCAATAATAAGTTAATGGGCTAAGTTAATATAAGTTAACTTACCCATGGGCTTGTTATACACAAAATTATACACAAAATTTAATACTTATCTTAATAATTTGTACGGTTTATAATTAAAGTAGTATTGTAGATTTAGGTTCAAAGTACATAATTATTAAATTCAGTACGTTCGTATTGTATAGAGAGGGGCACAATGAAAATTATGATTGAAAATTGGGTCGCAAACATGGAAAGTTTGAGAAGCATTGGTATACGGTGTTGTCCTCGTCACCTGACAATTGTTCAAAATTACGAGATCCTTAATCAGTAGGTTTTATTTTAATTATTAGTGTGAGACATTGACAAACGATAAAATAATCATTGATTTTTAGCTTATTTGAAAAAGGAACTCTCATTTTAATTTAATATTTACCTAAAAAAGGTAATAAGATTGCAAGGATAAAGTATTCACTGAAAGCGTGATTGAATTTTAAAATCCAGAAGCACATTATTAATTTTAGAATTATATATTTTCTTAAAATTTACTTTAATTAGTGAAAGTTCATTTTAAGCACTTCATAAGTTATTATTTATTAATTAAGGCACATTATATCTGGGATATAATTAGTAAATATTGTTACGTAGATCCGGATTCCAGGATTTTATGACAAACAATCACAAAGAACAATAAACAGTTCTTCAAGAGCGATGCGAATTTATCAACAAAAATCCAATCCTTTAAATACAGGATTCAGCAGCAATATTCACAGAGTAAATCTCCGAAGGTCTTCACACCTTCAACAGCAATCAAACACAATTATCCGTGTGTAAAATACACGTAAGTAAAAGATTATTCACAAGCACAGCCGAGCTAATCGCTAGTCAAAGCAATCCTCACTACTCGCTGGTTTAATCAAGACTGATCGCCGTACCGGCGAACATCTTTATTTATAGGAGCGACGAAACTTCGAGGAAAATTTTAAACCCCTCGTGTCATTGAACGTGACACTAGTGGAGAGATCCCCTACTTTCAGAGATTCAGGGTTCGAACTCGAACGGTCGCCAAAAATGAGCCCACTTACCACCAAAGATTTCCAATTTTGAATCCCATTATAACGTAAGGGCGCATTGCTTTATGAATAGCACAATTTTAACATGAAATAAATATAACATAGAGTAATATAAATGCATAAAACACTCAAATACAAATTATTTAAACTATTTACACAAAATTCGTAACAATATATAACTGCGTGTTATAATTACACATATATAAATACATTTTATATGTACTGAAAAGGTAAGGCTTACTACAGAATACAGTTTTTATCTTTGTAATTAATATGAAATTTATATTCTACAGTATTTTTTATCTTTCAGAGCTGCATACAAAAGCGGTTTCTTATAATGAACTATAATTCAACTTAATTATAATAATATAGCAAGATTATAGTAACTAGAAACATTTATGAGAGGTATATTTTAGAAAGTTGGGCATCATGCCAACATCGAGTTAGTAATTAACTTAATTTTTATTTTAAGCTCAATTTCATATATAATCTCTACAAAAAATATACCCTGTTAACGATATAACACTGTGAAAACTTGTTATTTATTCCTTAAATCCTACAATATATCATTAAAAATGCTACATTCTGTATTCTCTTTTTGGTTTTCTTATGACAGTATTTTCGAATAAGAGTTATTAAAAACCATTTTGAATATTTTATATTCAGTATGAAATATAATAATCTCGAAATTTCTAACTCGTATGAATTTAAAAACTAGCAGACTAAAAGTACAATTTCTCGAACAATACAATAATTGATTTTTCTTTTTGTATTTTAAAGATTTTGCAATTCAGTGAGGATAATTTTTTAGACTGAAAGAAATTAACATTGTTTGACAAAAAAAATACATAGCATTTTTCAGAATTTATGTTTTGAAATTATATATTAAAATAGTAGATGCTTCGCTACGATTATTTGATTTTAAAACGTATAGTTATTCTAATTCTTTTTAGTATTTTAAACAAAGCCTATAAAATGATATTTTCTAAAATAAACTTTAAATTCTCGATATTAGAGACTGCAAAATTCATTTACTCACGAAATACAGGAATAACACACAACAAGCATTATATATTTTTTATTTAAGTTTCTTCTATCTTTGAGGTATTTTTATCTCCCATTTTTTTTCTTTCCATTTAAAATTATGTTCCTCGTCTTTGCCAAATTGAAGAGTGCATTAAAATATTATCCCTCTGCATATATATAGAAAAAAGGGAAAGAGAGAGATATATACACAGGGTGTAGCCAAAGTGATAGTAGGCAGCATGTAGACGACAAATCACCACAGAACATGGGTTCAAAACCCGTTTAGTTGGTAAAAATTGCAATAATATTAGCCGTCAAGAGAATGACGTGCCAGACGAGGGACCTGGCTCAATGAATGCGAGAGTTTGGAATGCCATAGTAGGGAGGAAGAAGTCTGCACATTTGCAAAATCACCACTTCTCCCGGAAGTGCTGCACAGAATACTGGTGTGACGGGTCTATTCGCGTTCTTTCAACTAATAAGCCTCATGGGAAATTTTGGGTCTTTAAAATTTATTCTTTTATAAACCTTCCCCGAAAGAAGATGTGAGTATGTAAATTAAGACATGTATATAAAGATTAAACTTTCACGTCAGAAGGAGAGAGAGGTTAGATTGCGAACGGATAGCAGTGATTAATTAAATGTGGCGTGAATACTTCGTAGGTGATTAGTGTAATATTAAATATTGAATATTTGTCAACTAGTAATTAAATTAGATTAGGTCACTTAGAATTAGAAGATATATTGCTTGGACGAAAGTGATCCAATTTATTAAGACTTCTCGTATCGCGTCTACCTCTCCGTTGCTTTTCATATTTAGTATTTGGGTGCATCTTTTAAATTGGTTAATAGAATTTGTGATGTTGTTCATTATTGTGAATAAATAGTAGTTATTTTGAATGGAGCTAATCTTCCTTCCGACTCTCCCATAATACTGGACGTCGTGGGGTGACCATTACACCGGTCATTGCGTTCCAGAACGTATGGTTCAAGAACGATTATGCATTACCACATTTTTCAATTGCGGTGCACAACCACTTCCCTGGTACTTATTCCGGGAGGTGGATGGGATGCAGCGGACCTTTTGCTGAAAAAATAAATACATTCATTGACATAAAAATTTGCTCCCCAAAAAATAATTGTGGGATCGTAACGAAACTTAGCATGGAGGTACATGTTAGGTAGATATGAAAATAATTAGAAATGCAACGTGATTGAGCATTGCTTAATGCCAGTAGAGGGCGTTGAAATTCGTTCTCCTTAGAGTAAAGAAGAGGTAAGTAGAGCTTGTTTGAGTGTACTTGATCTTATACAAAGGAAACACTGAAATAGGCATATTATTACGCCGCCATCGAAACAATACGAGAAGCAGTCAGAGTTCGAGAGGGGAAGAAACATCAGGCTGATGAAGGGTGGTCTGCTTGGGGAGTAGCTCTTCAAGTACGCCATTCTGATTTGACTGTAAGGAGGTGTTGGGACCAATGGACAAAAGAGACGTAATTACACTGCGACCAAGCTCAGGACGTCCTCGATAGACTAGTAGTCACGAAGACCTTCAAATCATACGACACGCTCGTATAGAGCCAGCTGCCTCATTGGTCGTTGTCCAGACACATGCAGCACCTTCACTATGGGCCCTTGTGTCTCCGAACCATCGCAAAGTGCTTGTCTGAAGAACATCTGGTTTCGCGGTGCCCATCACGCGTCCTGACAATCACACCCACCAATGATGCCTCCGTTTAGAGTGGTGTCGCGAACGATGGGATTGGACTGCAATGGAATGGAAGAAGGTCGTCTTCAGCGACGAATCTAGATTCAACTTGAACAATGATAGCAATTGTGTTGGTGTGTGGAGGTCCCATGGTGAATGGTGCAATCCTGCCTTCTGCTTTACAACAACACACCAATTCCACAGCTGGTGTGAGGGTTGGGTGCTATTGTTTACGATACACGATATAGATATATAGTAAAATGACAGCCCAGCGGTACGTCAATGACATCCTGTAGACACTCATGGCAGGGCTTCCAGGAGCCATTTTTCAACAAGAAAATGCTCAGCCACACACATGAAGGATGTCATAAGATTGCTTCCGCCACATTACCACCCTTCCCTGGCTTTCTCAATCCCCAGATATGTCACCAATCGAGCATATCTTGGATCATTTGGGATGGCAAGTTTGACAGCCTACGAGTTTGGTCTAACGAGAGGCGCATTTACATCAACTGTGGCACAAGATTTCCCAGGACATCTTACGGAATTTTTATACCTCAATGGCAGCTCGTATCACATCGAAAATTTGCGCTGGAGGGGACCCAACAGAGCACTAAAATTTCCGTTCATTTGTACATTTTTACGCAATAAATAATCATTTCTCTATGATTTTCTACACAATTATTTACTTATATCAATGAAGTATTTATATATATATAAAATTCCCTTTCCTTTTGACGACTTGTTCTTCGTGTTATTACTTTGTAGTAGACTTTTGCTTAAATTTAGCAATTAAGATTTATCACAATATTGTATTACATGATGGTATTTTTTAGAATAAAAATCACAATTTTACTCAGACATGCTCCACACCTTTGCCACCGAGTTCTAAAGGAAGAAAGAAAATTGTCTATTATCTTTTTTTCTAAGGCTAAGTAACCTTTTTCAAAAACCATTTTTGGAGACAGTAACAGTAAAAATAATTTATGTTTTATATTCAGATTATATAATTAAATTGATTCTGAAAGTCAACAGTGTTTAACCAGCAATTTTTTTACAATTTAAAAAAAAAATTTCAAGCTCTTATAAAATGCTCAGTTCTTAAAATTTTTTAGAAATTTTAAATTATTTATGTTTTTAATTATTGCAAACAAAAGTTAGATATTTGAAAATCTATTCCTTTGTTGATTTTTAATAATTATTTTTCTAAAAACCTGGAAAAAACATGAAAATTTTTAAAATAGTAAATTTACCATTTTTTAAAAAAATAACTAGAGATTTCACCCCTAAATCCATGCTAACTTTTATAGAACATACATTTGGGAGTAGATAAAAAAATTTCAAAGCTCTATCATGAACAGAAAAAAGCCTTAGGGATTAGAAAACACTTATACCTTCAAAACTGAAAGTGTGAGAAAAACACATTTAAAGTTTGTAAAGTCATAAAACAAAAACTTATAATGCACACACATAAAGCTCTATTTTTTAATATATTATTTTCCAATGAAATGTTCTACATTAAAACACTACTTTAATTAAATATGACTAAAAATATTTTATTTTTAATTCAGGATATAATTTTGCATAATATTGATAACATTTATTAGGATGACAGTTTATTCAGTTTAATTTTTACCAAATATTTTCACAAAAGTTTTGAAACACAAATCATTTATGTACAAAATAATATAATACTAACTTAAGCTAAAAATAGTCAGGTTTGTTCATAAAATTTAAATTTTTCAGTTTTAAATTTGGCAATTGAGGAAGTTTTAGCTCTTGTTGAACGACTTTAAAATAGTATAATTTGGTTTGGTACATCAAGGAAATATTTTGTTTTATCTTCAATACTCGAATTCAGGTCAATTCGGTATAAGCTGAAGTGTTTTTTGATACATTATTTCCAGCGTAATCCATCTCTTCGAAATTTGCCAAGCAACCTGAAAAAGTTTTGTCCATGTTTTTTTCTCAAGAGGAAAATTGTGATAAAGAAAAAAGTTACAAAGCTATTTTAAAACAAAAAAATTTTAAAATTAATCTTAATTAATTAATTATGATAACTAAAAAATTAAAACAAATCAAGTAAAAATGATTTTAATAAAAAAATTAAAATTAAAAAACATTTCAAAAAAAAATTTTGGTTCAAAAATATTTCAAAAATTAATGCAATTTAAATAAAAAATGTTTTAAAATGAAACCGAAAAAAAAAAACCAAGCTCAGAAAATTTCAAATATCTTTAAAACTAATTTGTTAACAGATCTGATATTTGTGGTGGCTAGCTTTTCAATGATGTGAGCCACAAGTAAATGCAAAGAAATATTTTTCTGTAAATATGAAATTTTTAGGGTACTGTGTAGCCTTATATAAGGATTATTTTCCAAAAACAGATTGATTTTTTTAGAAAAAAAATGTTAACTTTGAATCTTAAAGCTTTAAAAATTGTTCTGATAATGTCAAAAGTTTTAATGGAATTCCAAAATAAATTATTAAAGTAACGAAAACAGAGAATTCTTTTTTTTTTATCATGCAGTAAAGAGTCCTTTTTGAAGCAAAATTTCAAATCTAAAAAATATTTCGAATGCAAAAAAGTCTTTTTGTGAGAAATGTGTATTAACTGTGAAAAAAATAATTATTGAACAATTTATCTCACAAATGAAAACTGAAAATACAACACATTGCAAATGATAGATATAGTTGCTTTTATTTTCTTTAAATTAGGTTGTCTTTTTGTTTCTCTTAAGGTATCCGACTACGTTTGGAACCGTGATTTTAAAAAAGTGCATAAATGGATAATTTTAGATTTGTGTCCTTAGATTAGAAACATATATAAAAGGGAAAGGGCTTTTTAAAAAAAAAAAAATTTTTTAAATACAATATTTCCAAAAAAAAAACTTAGAATAACCTTTTTTAAAAAGCTTTTTGTAAAAAAAAAGTCTATTATAATAATATTTTGCCGTATATACCCGACACTTTTTGAGGGTCAGCGATTTTTGAAAAATTCACATTATTTTCAGAATTACAACCCATTGAAATAATTATGGCATTTTTTTTTTAAAAATTTTTCCCCTCTGTTATCGTAAAATATGGATAAAAAATCAATTCTAAAAATATTTAAAAAATTTTAGTTGAGCTTCTTTCAGATGTCTGAGCTATATACAGGCAAAATATTGTTATAATAAACATTTTCACAAAATTATTTTTTAAAATGGGTTTTTTTTTATGTTATTTTTTTTAAAATATTGTATTTTAAAAAATTTTTTTTATTCTAATACCATTCTTAAAACAATTTTATATCCCTTTTTAACCTAAGTGACACTAAATATCATAAATATTACCCTTTTTAAAATTTTTTGAAAAATCACGGTTCGGCCATAAACCCAAATTTTTAAACAAGTTTCGGGTTTTCTTAAGATATTTTTTTTACCTTATCAAATAATTGAGCTTATTTTAAGTAACATACAGGGTGTAAAAAAAACAAAAAAGAGAGAGAGAGAAAAAGTGTGTTTTTAAAAAAAGAGGGGTTGGCGGTGTTTTTGGTGACCTCATCCCAAGCACCTCCTCTATCCCTGGCCCTTTTTCCCCTTTCATTTATGTCAGTTGGAAAAACTGTGTCATTGAGTGAACAGGTGCTACTGCATTCTGTCGGAAAAAGTCGAATCAACATCAGGCTTCTTGTGGAACTTAAGAAATCAGCCACTAAAATAGTTCAAATATTAACTTAGGTTTATGGAGATGAAACTTTGTCTCATGAACATATGTTTGAATGGTATAAGAGATTTTCAGGGGGAAGTGTTAGTGGGAAAATGAGGAACTTGCTGGGCGCCCAAGGTCAGTGATTACAGACCAAAACATTGTCAAAATTCCTTATATGAATGGGTTCCCACTCACATCAGTGATCAGACTGTTAATCAACGCTACTGCATTGAACTACTAAAAAACTTCGTGCAAAAGTTAGGAAAGAAAAGCCACTGTTGAGGAATGATAGATGGCTGTTGCACCAGGACATTGCAACTACTCACACGGCCCTATCTTCCAAGCAGTTTCTGACCAGCAAAAACATTACTGTGATGGGTCATCTTCCTTATTCACCTGATTTGACCCCATGGGACTTTTTATTACTTCCTCCAATTAAATCTTGCTTAAAGGGAACCCATTTTACCTCAGTTGAAGAGGTTCAGACAAAAACAGAGAGTCGCCTGAAGGCCTTCCAAAAACCTCGTTCCACAGAATTGTTAGCAACAATGGCAGCACCAAATGAGGAGGTGTGTGAATTCTGAAGGGAACTACTTTGTAGTTGTCATGGAAAACTGATTCTGTAAGAACAATGACTTATTGAATAAGTCTCGTTTTTTTATCTTGTATATCTGTCCATGTTTCTGTTTTCAGCGCACAGAAAGAAAAAATTCAACATCTCTGTTTTAACATTATTTATCTATGGATACTTGTTAAAGTATAGTAAAATTATATAATCTTTCTGTTAGTGAAGTAACCATCAGTGTATGTTATTTATGATTTATTAGGTAATAAAAACTAAAAAAAATAACTATCAGTGACTTATTATTTCATCATTATTTTGCTACCGTATAGTAATAGATGCTATCTTTGGATTTAAAGACATTCTATACTTCATACTTTTATTTTCCTTTTACTGCTCATAGTTTTGCAACACCTAATCTAAAAAACAGGACATACCTGCACTGTAATCCGTATCATGTAAACACCATCACTCACCTCAACATGACTTTAAAACTTCCTAAATTTTTTAGGGGGAAAAAAGGCTTAAGCAAACTTCCCCGGAGGCATTCAATTTTCTGGACAGTCCATGTTAAATCCTCAGACACTGTTTTAGCGTTTAGGAGCCATAAAGACCTTTATATGAGCGGCCATAAACAAGGAGCCGGGCTATCTGTCAGCGTTAACGCCGAAGCCCTACATACCGTGGCGGCGCAATGCGTCACTGAAGCGTCTCTATTCTGAGGTTCGAACATGTTAGCAGTTTATGGGGCGGCGAATGAAAGGCTATAATACTGCGGAAAACGAGCTTTTAAATGGCTTTTATAACATTATGGTGGAGACGGGAAAAGTGAGAGGGTTAGTGATTTCCCCTCTCGTAAAATGGACGTTAGGAGAATTAAATAGATTGCCTACAAGAGAAAGGCATTTTTCATGGCCGCTATCGAATGGTTCGATAATTATAAGGGTTATTTTTCCTTTTGAGTGATGAATTTTATTTCGGCTTTCAAACTTTTAGTTGTTGCTATATGACTTTGAAGAAAACGAAAGTAATATTTTGGGGTTTGAAATAGTTTCTTTTAAGAAAAGAGAGAATTATAAAGTATAAAAAATACAATGTGTTGTTATAAACAATATACTTTGGTGTCTAAGTTTTTTTAATATGTCCAAACAATCAAAATATTTAATAAAAAAATGATTAATAATTGACATTATCTACTCGGGCCTTCAAATGTTAAGGGACATCTTATTTTTTGTCACTCACCCTCAAAGGATTGGTAATAAAGGTAAATGCTATGGTTTATATGAATGATCAAAAGTAATTTCAGTAAGCTTTCATTCTTATATGAAACATTTATACCAGCGTTTCTCAAACTGTGGGGCATGTCCCCTTAGGGGGTATGATAACCCTATGAGGGATGCGCGAGAATATCGAAAAGTTGGAAATAAAATATTATTTAAAAAATATATAAATTTTTTAAAAGTAGGCAAAACAAAATACATTCTGAAGTAATATAAACAATAAAATACACATTTGCAATGATATAATATACTTATAAATATACCAGTACTACTCAATGCATTTGATAATTAATTTATCAATACTGAGTTAAGAACAAGTTTAATAATTGCTAGTGACGCCCATGGGCTTATAATATTCAAAATTATGTACAAAATTTAATATGTAACTTGATAATTTGTGCAGTTTATAATTCAAGTCATATTATAGTTTTATGTCAAAGAAAATTATTGAATTCAATACATAATTACTGTACGGAGGGAAGCGCGATGAAAATTATGATGAAAAACTGGGTCGCAAATGTTGAAAATTTGAGAAGCACTGAATTATAGTCACAGTCACATTTTTTGAAAAATTACATATTTATACATCAATTTGGAGGAAATTACAAATTTTCAAGCTTTCGCAATTTTCCTTGAATTTTCTTCGCCATGTATGGCATATGCCATCAGGAACGTCTTAACGCATGGGCCAACTGGACTCGGGTCTAGGTCCTCAGCCATATGAGGGCTAGTCTGGTTCTCGACTCAATCTTAATGAGATCATGAGTTGAACAATTACAAAAGTCAAATGTTATTTCCGGTTATTTTCTCAAAAACTAGGTATTTCTGACGATATGTTCGGCTGGTTACATGTGATGACCTTCGGCCCAGTCCTAGGTCAATCACCATACACCATCATTACTCATTCAGTCAAAAGACGGCAGTCAGTTTTTGACGGGCTCACGCGTCTTTCATTAACATGTCCTTTTGGGTTCTTTGGGGCCAGAATTAATGGCAACTCTTTTCCAACCAACCCAAGAAGTAAAGCGTGAATAAAAGATACAAATTAGGAAGCTTTTAAATATCAGAAGTTAGAGTAAGCGGTGTGGCAATTCGGGGAATGTTATGATAGTCCATGATTCAAGTGTGAAAGTTTTTGAAAGGTTAAGGGACAGCCAACAGAAGTTACCCGGGACAGAGAGTCCTTAGGTCAAGGTGCATACCATTGCACTCCAGTGAACCGCAACTTCAACTAGGAACAGATTGATCGCTACTTAATTCGACATTAAGGTAGGAGTGACTGTTTAATATTCGGATCTGTGATAGTATTGGAATCGAGCTTAAGCGAGTTAGCTATTGATAGTGGTCCTGGTTACGCTATTTCAGTATTATATATATTGTGTGTTTAGCCACCATAGATTCTCTCACATATATTATTATTATCTAATTTGTTAGTGTGGTTTAAGTTTAAGATCTCAATAAAGTCATATTAAGATCATGGCAGCTTCTAGTTCTTCATTTATTCGTACACCTCTAGCTCACTCTGGATAATAAAGGAGAAGTGCACCCGAGGGGGGCACCCTTACAAGTTGAGCTGAGGGCTGTTTTTAACACTAGATACTTCCATAGTTACACACCTCTTTTTCCAGATCATCCCCTTCCTCCTTCAGTTTTTACTTTTCCTGTTTTGTTTCGGGAGGGATTTTCTCTTAACTCTGTTACTCTTTTAACTTTCTTTGTTTTTGATGTTTGGATAGTCTTTACATTATATGTAACACCAATGAACCCGCCGTGCCCTGGACTGACAGTAGTAAGGAAAGGATAGTGGTATGGTTTCGCCACTCTTCTTCATTTCTTACTTTACGGCATCACGGACCACCCACCTATTTGTAAATTAGAATAGAAAATTAATTAAATTGTTTGCAATTACAGTATAGAGTATACATCATTGTATGAATTGTTTTCAATTTGTTAATTATCACCTTTTAATCGCTTATCACTTTACTGTCTTTTACTTTTCGACATCTTATTTTTTGTTGAGTCTCTATTATTGTACTTTTACAACTAAGGTTTTTTTTCGAAAAACGAATGATTTGTTTGAGAAAATCATTAATAGCATCCTCGTCATTAATTTACATTGTCATATCATTTTGAGTGCAAAGCAACATCAAATTTCATTTTCCATAGTAGATCTCATTTTAGTCTATATTTTCTTGAGGGCAGAAATGCTTTCTCACGATTCTTTCGTTAAGCGGCGGTACATTCGCTGTAATTTTAACTTTTTTTTCTCTTTTTTCGCACTCCGATTTTTTGCTCCCCAAACTATTTGCACCCTAGGCACGTGCCTAGCTTGCCTAAGCGAAAACTCGGCCGATTTAGCCGATTTGTGCGATTGCGTCATACACATTTGTTTCGGGTTTTTACAAGTATTTGACAACGAATATGCTATGTACTATCTACTTTTATGGGTTATAGGTGGTGCGTAGGTGTCCAGAGACTACATTTGCTTAGGGGCTCAGGGTTTATATATCTTTAGAGATCGCTGTCTAATTCCCAGATGGCCGAGTTGTCAAGGTCGCGAGAGAATTCAAAGCCTAATGCCACTGGAGACTCTCCGTGCAGAGCGCTGAAACAAGTTAAATCTCTTGCGGTTCAAGGTCCTCCCCTTGGCATAGTGTACAACAGGGATATCAAACTCGTGGCCCACAACATACATTTTTGCGGCCCGGCCAATATATTGGCACACAATAATGTATAAAATAAAATAACAAACCGACGCAAATATAAAAATAAGATAGATAGAATTCACTAAACTTTTTTTAATTGTTTTTTTTGTTGTTATTCTTATTTAACAAAATGCATGTATTTATTTCGAATATGTTTTTTAATTTTTTGAACATTAAAAACCTAGGGCCCTTTTTATCTACCGACGGTCCCCATATATATATATAAAAAAAACCACTCATTTTTAAAATTCCAAGAAAAACCCCTTTTTTACGAATACTCTGACGATACTTGCGGGAATTTTCTTTTAAACCCACTCTTTGAAAAATAGGGGCCCCGGGTTCTATGATGGTATTTTTGGGGGGAAAGGGCAAAAAATTTTCCCAAACAGAAATTGCTTTTTCAGATGCGGCTTTTTCAGCGGATTCCAAGGATTTCTTTTTGGTCCCGAAAAAGTGGTTAATTTTAAAAAGGGTTAAGCTCTTTTTTTTTTTTTGATGTTAGTAAAAGACCTTCGAAAACAATTTAAATATTTTTTAAAATTTAACGGGGTTATAATTAATTTTACTTTAAAATTTTTTAAAATTTAAATTTCAATTTAATTAAATTTTTAAATTTTTTTTTTTTTGGGTTTTCCCAATTTTTAAAAAAAAAAAAAAATCAAAAAAAGGAGAAAAGGTTCAATAAAAAAAATTTTTGGGCCCCGAAATTTTTTTTTACTTTTTTTAAGGGGGGTAGTGAAAACTCGAAAAAAAAACCCAAATTTTAAAAACCCTTATTTAAAATAAAAATTTTTTTAAAATTAATTTGGGCCCCAATTTTCATTTGGGGTTTTTTAAAGGGGTTTCCCCCAATAATTATAAAACCCCCTTTCAAACTCAGATTAAACGGGAAAAGGAAAAAAGGTTTTGTGGATTATTTTTGATTAAATTTAACTCCCCTGTTAGAAAGGGAGGGTTTTCGGGGCCATGTTTTGAACCAGGCGGGACGGGCCCAAAAGGGGGCCCCCCCTTTTAATAACACCAACCAAGGGAGGACTTTAGCTCTAAGTTTTAAATTTCCCCCGGGGGTCTTTTGGTGGGCAATTTGGAAAAAAGCCACGACATACCATAAAACCCCGGCCAAAGGATTTTTAAGGCCCTCTTTTTGAAAGGAAAGATGCAAAAATTTTGAAAGAAAAATTGAATATTATACGTCTCAAGCAAATTTCAGTAACATTTTCTCAGTGAATATATTCGGTCTACTATTTACTCAAAAGCGAAAAAACAACATTTGTATTCATAAACAATGCATTTCTATGTCATGTGATCGTGGGATAGCCCTCGTGTTGTTTTAAAGAGTGACGTCAATCAACATTCACTCACTGTATGTCATGTGAAACAGTTTCAGCATCGTTGCTATAAAGCAACAAAATCGATCAAATTATCATCTGAATATTAAAATACTTATCTTGTTTTAAGACTATACGACAGAAACATGGATCAATTTACTAGATAGGAAAAAATATTCGATATTAATGCCATATTCAAATTATTTTCTATGTAGAGAACAGAATATTTGAACCGTCTACCTATTTCTGCTCAAATAAATCGATGTTTTTTTACATACAAGTGGTTTTAAAACTTTCTGCTCAATATGTACATATGTTAGTTATAGCTTTTTCCTGCCTAAATTTTTATGTGGCTCTAAGATGCAGTGCTGCAAAATAGTTATGTTTAGATATTTTTTCTTTATATTATATAGCTGAAAGCTTATATTTATGACTAAAACATTTCATTGTATTGATTGGTTGTTTATTGACGTCACAATACGATGCAGCACGAGAACTATCAACAAAATACTCAGGAGATCAGTTCAGTTCAGTTCAGGTTTTGTGGGATATAGCGCAACAAAGCCTATTATCCCCTGAAAAAACTAAAGGATTTATAAATTAATAGATATCAAACTATTTCATTTTCTGGATAAAAATCTGAATGATAATCTATTTGACAAAGCTTTCTCCAATAGTTCTTTGAAAGTAATGTTATAGTGTGGAACTCAGGAGATCGAATTCCTCCTAAAGAGCTTACCGCTATAAACTCAAACCACTTCTCTTCCTGGAAAACAACCTCGACCACACTCTACCTCAGTGACGGACAACGTAGATTTGAATTATGACCAAGGCACAAAAACTATACATGAACTCAACATCCTACTCTCGATACTTCCACAGTACGCCAACACAGAAACTTAAAGTCTCGACAGATTTAAAGTGCGCTTAATTCTTCTCACTTCTGCTCATTAGAGGGTTCAGACAGTGGTGTAAACCCACAACCCCAGCATTTCGGTGGAGGGCATGATTCTGGGGACCCAATGCCTGATTGATTTCAAGTACTCATTTAACCAATTTATAAGACGTTAAAGGCAAAACCCGACTTTGAAGAGGAGCCCTAATATTCTTCGTTACACCACTGAGTTCAGGGCTAGAAATCACGACTCGACTGAAAAAAAAATTAGCGAGATCGTAACTATATCCACCTAACTACCACAGATGAATTAATTCATTTAAAATTGAAGTATAATAAAATTTTGTATTTGAAAACTTCTTAAATATATTTATTCCAAAAACATTCATTTCGTAAAAGGTTTATTTTTTTATTAATTTTTTTAGAAATTTTTACAATTATCTCGTGTATAAATGGGTATATAGAAGTACACCTTGACACTCTTTCCCTTCTTTGATCTCGAGGAAAATCTTGTAGTCATGGCAACGGACTCGTGTCATGAGTTTAAACTCAGAGCCACTGCAGATCCACAGTGTAGAGGGACTGATGCTGGTTAAATCTGTCGGGGCTCAAAGTACTCGCGTTAGCGGAGTGTGGAAGTTCGGTGAGGGAGGCAGCTTTGGTGTCGTCCTCGTCATTTGACCATGGTTCAAAATTACTAGGTCAGTCACCAACAGCCTTCGTGTTGCTTTATAGTGAGTGAATGAGTGAATATTAACGTCTCACTGTTCATCAACATGAGGGCTTTTGGCGACGGACCACGTAAATTTGAACCATGGTCAAGTGACGTGGACGACACCTGAGCTGGTACCCCTCTCCTAACTACCACACCACACCAACAGGATAACGTTTCAGCTCTCGACAGATTTAGCGTGCATCGCTGCCCTACACGGCGGGTCTTTAGTGGTACTGAGCTCGAACTCGTGACAAGGCCAGCCACGATCCGATACCTTGACCACTCGGCTACCACGGCTATTCTTTATAATGTGACGAACATAAAAACCGACTCAACCAACCCACACAATAATAATTATAACAAGTAATATTTCACGAAAAAATATTATACCTCTTCAAAGAATTGTAAAAGTTTAATGTCCTCGTCATTTGAAAGAGGCCCAAAATTACGAGGCCCTGTTCTGATTACTTTGTGTTTCTTCTGAGTGTGATATTAATGAAACTATCGACCAAAATATTCATCTTTCAAAAAATGAAAGCCTTAGTAGTGGAGTGACCAGGGTCCCAAATTCTTTTGTTTTTTAGTCGAGGGTTCGAAACCTTAAGCCACTAAAAATTCAACGTGTTGAAGAGTTGTTGCAAGTTAAATCAATCGAGACTCTTTCCTTTTGTTGGCATGGTGTAGAAGTTTGGAAAGTGGAGTGCTGGAAAAATGTTCTCGTTGCTGGTACAAAATTACGTGGGCCGTTGCCAATACACACTGCGTTGATTCTAATTGTCACATTAATTAATGAATCAGCACAAAGAATTTCTGAATCTTGAAGTTCCTTTAAAAAATGACAGTTTGTTTCATTTTTAAAATAGAAACAATTTTCTATGGATATATATCTATCTATCTATATCTATATATATATATATATATATTTAGTCCCAAAAGAATAGAAGTTACAGGTAATCAAAAGGTTTAAGAAAAAATTCTTATGACACATTTTTTTTCAAAAAATTCGAACTAAAGGTTAGAATGTAATATAAGAACTATCGCAGGAAAAAAAAGAATTTTTCAGATCCAATCCTTAAAAAATAAATCCCCACAAACTCCTTGTAAGTACTCAAAACTTGTAATAAACTTATACTTATTTCTACTTATATTTTATTGATTGACTCCGGTGCAGAACTGACTTTTCTTAAAAGATAATAAAATTTAATAAATCAAAGTCCGAATCACAAAGTTGAGCACATCACATTCGAGGTTATATTAGTTTTGATTTGGAAGAGAGTTTTTTTTCTCTTACGCGAATACGATGAAAGATTATTTTCAATTTATCTTGATTTTTCGGAGAATATACTGAAACAATATATTCTATAGCATAAAAAACAACACACCAAGAAAAGGTTATCCAACTGGGATAAAAATCGGTAGATTTTGATGTACATGTATTGAAATGAAAGGCAAACAACAGCCAAGAAATTAAAAGTTTTATTCGGGAAAACAGCTATTAAAGCCCTCCCAAAAAAATCAATGCATTTTTGATCATTTCCTAGCTTTGATGCAGGCTGTTATTCAGCTGTGAGCTGACTCGTAAAGTTGGCTGGAATATTTGAAGACATCTGTACATCAGAGTCCAAACTTTGTCTATTGGTAAAAGATCTGGTGATCAGGTCGGTCAATGAAATGTCCCCTATTGAAAGTCCTGCCGTATGCAGACGAGCATTGTCTGATGGAAATGTAAGTGAGATCTACAAGGTTGTTAAAAAATTATCCCTCTCTTGGACAGAAAAATATCTTAGCTACTTTGAGGAGTTAGAATCTTAATGAAATTCAAAGTAGGCCCCTTGGTCCTTCACACACTTAGTCCAGCATTCCTTCCACTGTTGAAAATACTTCTTGAAGGCAGTTTTGGGAATGGTGCTTAATTCTGCCTTATCTCATCTCTACTCTGAAAACGGGATGCTATCTATGGAATTATCCTTTTCGGGAACTGACAGAAATCGCAACAACCCACGTTCAGCTTTCATCGTGTTCAGTGGTCCTGTGAAACTGCAAGAAGGAGTTTTCTGTTCCTTTGACCGAAGCTTGGGAATAAAGTCCGCAGGTGCTCTTCTCACATTGCACAAAATTGCACTTGGAGAACCTGTACTGTGATCTCAACTAATTCACCAGTCTCTCGTACGGTTAAATGACGATCTTTTATTTTTAGATTTTCCACCTTTTTAACAAAAGGAGCATTTCGAGTTTTTGGGATCTCCTAGAAAGCTTATCACTCTCTACCGACTTGCAACTTATTTTTGAATCGATTAAGCCCTTCCTTAATTAGCGTATTTCCCATGGCATCGTCTCCAAACACTTGTTAAATCTTACGAATCGTTTCACTTAGAGAATCATCAAACTTTTTATATGATGCAGTACCCCTGCTCAGGTTGTTCAATCATCTTTAGAGAAATAAAGATCCGACGAACATACATAACAACACTTTACTCGACTGTCTGCGGGAAACGACTGGTACACTGGAACGAAGAGAAAAAATTCAGGGATATGCATTAAGCTGTCACCTCCCACTGTGCATATGGCAGCGTCTTAGAATCTCTATTGTCCGTGGGAAAATTCAAGGTCGGATAGTTTCTGAGCGGACCTTTTGTGAGTGGAAGGGTAACATTTCGGGGTGTAAAATGTCGTTCAGTACCACCCTGTTATAAGGGTATCATTAATGATATTCAAAGAAGACCCCGGATTTTAAATAAAATAAATCCCATACTTTAACTCATAGTTAATGGGCCTTGCATCGGACGATAATCAGGGAAGTACCCCAATGATATCCTGAACATTCCAATGCAGCCTTTATTTAATTCGAAGCGGAACAATTTTACTCTTGTCGGTGAGCTCGATTGCGCTTGGTATTAAAATCAACACGTCTTAGTGACGTGCAGTAGTGGGAGGCAGTTAGCGCAATGATACGCTTCCGGCTTAACCAAATTGTTATTGAAGGATTAAAAGGCTTTAGAGTTGTTTTTTTTAAATATCAAGAGACACATTCAAGAAACATACTCACTCATTGTTTCATTTTCTCTTGAACAGAATAAAAAATAAGATCAATGTGATGGAAGTTTATTTAGAAAATCTTCTAGGACTTGATAATTCATATAACTGTTGGAAGGGTTGTAGTCCTTGAACGGTAATAAATGGTCCAAAAACTGAAAAAAAAACTTCCTTCGCTTAAAAATAATCTCTGGCGATTATTTGTGTGTGTAATGCAAAATATTTCACACGGGGAAGTATTGACTAACCAAAAATGATAAGTAATACATAATCAAAGCACATTGTCCTTTATTAGATAAAGAAAATGGAAAAAAATTAAAGTAGTTGTGATACAAATATATTATTCTTCCATATAAAAAATAATTTCGATTTTTTTTTCACTATTAAATGAAAACAATCTAAAAAAGTGCTTGCATTACATACCACAATTCATTTCTAAGCAACAGTTCCAAACGAATGGATAAGGAAAAACCTCGCTAGCATTTCCGAAATTGAGTTAGGCATGTTAAATTGTCCATCTCTCTCGGACTTTGGCATCAGGGGAGCATTGAAGCGGAATGTATTCCACCCCCTTGTTGAGTCAAATCTCGTCTGCAGGCAGTCACGAAAGGAGGGAGAAACACAGATTCCCTTGCAGGGACTTGATCTAATGTTCTCTTCCCATCGTATTCATCAGCTCCTCAGCGCGTTTGTGTTTAAAGGATGGCTGGAGATGTCAAGAGTAACTTTTCCGAAAAGCTGGAGCAGTTCCCCCGATTCCCTCCGGAAAAAACTGGCATAGACGCAATATGCTTGTCTCTTGAGGGAGCGTGCACAAAAGTACAAATTACAAATATCGGTGCTTTTCTTAGGATAGTGACGTGAAGACTGTGACATGCATGCCAATGTGGTTTAATTAGGGGTTGTATCCAACCCTCCACAGATCTAAATAAAATATTATACAAATTATGAATTTTGATATTTTAAGAAATACATTTAAAAATGTATTCCATTTGTGTGTGTATGTGTGCATATGTTGTGGTTTTTTTGAGTAAAATAATTAAACATCTACAAAAAGTGAAGCCTATCGAAACAATTATGCTTAGAAATAATATTCGTTGGTTTTATATCTGAATTTAAAATAATAACAAAAAAGAAATACAGTCTAATTGATGTTATGGAAATCTTAAGCTTAAAATCTTTGGCCACTCATTACTGTCTCAGAAGAATTTGTTGTAAGTATAAATAGTCACACACAGTAAACATTCTTAAGAGGATTTTTAAGTTTGTTATACATAAAATAATAGTTAGGGTAGTCTATAACAAATAATTTTTGGGAAACACTTTATTGCGATTAATAAAGCTGATCTTTTATGAATAATATGGAAGAAGAAACTATAACACTTTTTGAGATAGTGCAGGATTTCAAAATTTAATAATAATTGACGAATAAGTAAGAATAAAACCAAATTACATCCTATACATATGATATAAATTGTGTGCGTGTGTGTGATTTTAATTACACCACCCTCTAAAACAACACGAGGGCTTTTGGAAACAGATCTCGAAATTTTGAGCCAACTGAAGAACTTTGAGTCTCAATTCATTCAACGGTCATCAAACACACCCGCACACACACAAGTGTGTTTGTTTTCGCATTTTTCGATTTACTCGTAAGTTAAAAGTATTCAGAGTTTGAGATTCCAGAATTAACTTAACTTCCTAGAAACAGATATCCGAATATTTAGTGATTTTAAAAAAAATTCTTATTTTCCTGAAATTAAAGTTATTAGCCTTTTTTTTTCTAAAGACGTAACCGTAATCACATTTCTCGAGAAATAAAATTTTATTACTTTTGGATTACATGGTTAGCGCAAAAAAAAATAAATAATAAATAAATAAATAAAAAAAAAAAATAATAAAACATTAAGAAAGGACGAAAACGAATTATTATTTTTGTTAATATTCAAAATTATTAACAACAACTGTTTTGAATTGTGTGTTTCAGATAAGAAATGCAGTTGCAATATGCACAACATCAGAAAAACAAGAAAAACATAAGCATTAAAGACACAGTAAAACTCATACAAGAAAAATTAAAACAAATAAGAAATTTAAAGTATCCTAAAAAATTTTTAAAGAAAAACCGTATCATACAATAATAATAAAAAAAATAACGGCTCAATTTTTGTTAAAAATTTACTTTCAGGACAATCTATTTCTTATAATCAACAAAAAGGTGTTCATTCAATTATAACATGAAATCTAAAATAAGTCAAACAAAATAAAGAAAATATATATAGCTTTAAAATTTAACAAAATCGAAAATATGATGACAAATTAAAATATGCAGCGAACAAAAATTTTTTAGGTTAATTTAAGCACACTAAAAGATAAGACTTGATAAGACCTGCGCACATCTGACGAATGTATTGCGGAAAATATCTCAAGGGTGGAATATAAAAGTGTGGGCAGTTAAAATTAACACTTTAAGAAGATAACAGGAATATTATTTATAGTAATTAACATATTTGTGGGAAAATAACGAAATAATCAAAAAATCTTCAATTAAGATCAATTTTGAGTTTAAAAGTTTTGTGATTCAATAAACAACAACAACAACAAAAAAAAAAAACGCTAATTCAAAGCAAAGAGCAACATATTTTTTAAGTTTGTGTGTGACTAATTACAATACAACTGAATGCATTACGCCGGAGGTAATAAAACAGGTTATTAAGATCTGTCACACATAAACGATCAAATATATCACTCTACTGTCTTTAAATTCTTATTATCTGTTTTAGTTACACTAGGTCTCACTTTATTAATTTTCGAATATACTCTCAAATAAAATACAACAGTAAAAATAAAAATAAACAAAAAAACTCGTTTTTATATCCCTCGACAATTTCTTAACTTTGACATCCCTCCCAGACATCTTCGTTAAAAGTTGACAACATGACAACTGAACGACAACGCTTTAGGGAAAGGGGAATAACCCCGGGAGGGAAGAGGGGGTGGACGACTCGTCACATACTAAGAATCAAGAGGGGTTGTCGAGACTTAATTCTCGAGAGCTTTTCCTCCCCTTTTCTTGGTGAAGAATCGGCTGAGCTTCCCTAAGTGTGTTCTGACAGGAAATCTCTAATAAACCTAATTGCTTTTCATCATTTAAAAGGAAAGAATGCAAACCCCATTATTTACTTGATATTTTTCTTCTTTTCTCAATCACTTAATTGAGTGAAGTGTTTGAAGCGGCTGCAAATACAAAATTTGGCTACTTTGTGAATCATTATGGTCTTAAAATGGTTTTATGGTTTCAATTTACGCTTTTAGTGCTGAGGGAATAAGTTGAGCTGGGCATCAAAAGTCGGCTTGATGAAAAAGTTATATAGCACTTAATTATTCTCTTAATATAAAACATTCTGCTTGCACTACATTGATACGGAATTCGAAGGGTAAAAATGTAATTAATTATGTGTATAACATAATATTATAAAAAAACAAAAATTGAAACAAAAACTTTTCATAGTATTTGCAATGAAGTCCAAATAACTTAAAAGAAAAGTTTTAATTTGATAAATAAATCGGTAGGAAAACCAGTTTCCTCGTCTAATTGCTGGTCAAGTTGTAATAATGCTTTCTGATTACTCCAAAATAGGAATTTAAATATTACATTAAGTAAAATATTTACCTTTTCCACTTTTTAAAATCAAAGCAATGAACTTTTCACTGTTCATTTTCAACTCTTATTTTAATAATTATACATTTTATCAGAGAATCCTAAACCCTTTAGGGGCCCCAGGCCCCCTACAAATGTAGGCCCCCCCGTCCCCCCATGGCCCTTAAAGTAGAATACAAAATAGTTTTCAAATACTGTACAAAAATAACCTAAAACAAATAAATGTGCATTACTTACAATCGCACAAACAGGCTCGACCGAAAGCAGCTCTTTGATTGTTTGAATCATTATGGTGTATGGTGGTAGGCTTTTTAAAATGTAACGGTCAAAAATGTAGCATGAATACCCTTTTCCCAGTTTAAAATTTTTTGGGAAAAATCAGAATACTCTACCTCACTAAGGTTCTAGTCTTCATTTCTCAGAGTTGATACAGTCCAAAGTTCCGTTTTGAAGATAAAGGCTACTTCACATAACAATAATTCACTTTAATTTCATTAAAAAATTTTTTTTTAGCTTTGTAATGGTCCTGACCCTCCAGGACTTCTCGTAAATAAGTAATTGTTAGTTGCCCGCCTAACGGGATATGATCGTAACTTTAAATCTTAGAGATTAAGAGCGTTCAGCTTAGTTAAATTAAAAATTGTGTAGTGTACATCATCCAATTATCTGGAATAATCAGAAGAGACGTCCTAGGAAGTCATGTGAGTTTTTGAACTTCCGGTCCCTTTTGTATGAAACGATTTAAAAAATTTTCCCGGCTGCTACTTGTAGAAATGTTACCAAATTTTTTTGAAATCTTGGGTTTTATTTGTGTTTTTTGTGTGTCGTTTAAGTGTCTAAATTTTAAAAAAAAAATGGATTACAATCTAACAAAATGATGCACACACCATCAATATAAACATCTTTATTACAACAACCCAGCCATAATCAAAGTATGAAACCTTCCACTCGACTACAACAACACACACAACAACACAACACACATATATATATATATATATATATATATATATATATATTTATATACTGAACAGCCAAATAAAAACTGGTACAGGCATGCGTATACAAATAAAGAGAGATATGGAACCAATCAGAGTACGGTCGCTGAGGTCGGCAAAGCCTAAATAAGACAACGAGTGCCTGGCACTGTTGTTGGATAGGTTACTGCTGCTACAATGGCAGGTTATCAAGATTTAAGAGAGTTTGAACGTGGGGCTATAGTCGGAGCACGAGAGATGGGACATAGCATCTCCGAGATAGCGATGAAATTTGGATTTTCACGTACGACCGTTCCACGATTGTACCGTTAATGTCGGAAATCAAGTAAAACATCAAATCTACGACATCACTGCAGCCGGAAAAAGCTCATGCAAGAACTGGACCAACTACGACTGACGACATTCTCTATGTGTGACAAACGTGCAACTCTTCCACAAATTGCTGCATATTTTAATGCTGGACCATCAACAAGTGTCGCAGTGCGAACCATTTAACGAAACATCACCGATATGGGCACACTCATGTACCCTTGTTGACTGCAGAACACAAAGCTTTACGCCTCGCCAGCGCTCGTCAACACCGACATTTGACTATTGATGACTAGAAACACGTTGTCTGGTCTGACGAGTTTCGTTTCTAATTGAATTGTGCTGATGGTCGCGTACGGGTATGGAGACAACCTCATGAATCCATGGACCCTACATGTCAACAGGAGGGGAGGCTCTGTGATGGTATGGATAGTGTGCAGTTGGCATGATATGGGACCCCTGATATGTCTAGATACGACTTTGACAGGTGACAGGTACGTAAGCATCCTGTCTGATCCCCTGCACCCTTTCATGTCCATTGGGCATTTCGACAATCTTGGGGAATTTCAGCAACACAATGCGACATCCCATACGTCCATAAACGCTACAGAAGGGCTCCAGGAGCACTCATCTGAATTTAGAAACTTTCGCTGGCCACCAAAATCCCCAGACATGAGCATTATTGAATATATCTGGGTTGCCTTGCAATGTGATGTTCAGAAGACTCCACCTCCTTTTACTGCTACTGATTTATGGACAACCCTGCAGGATTCATGGTGTCAATTACTTTCAGCACTATTTCAGACATTAATCGAATCCATGCCACTTCGCGTAGCGGCACTTTTGCGTGCTTGTGGGGCTCTACACGATATTAGGCAGGTGTACCAGTTTTTCAGGGCTCTTCAATGTATGCTATTTCAACGTTATAAGAATTCAAACACTATACAAATGATAAAAGTATTAGGAAAGAATAAAGTAATTTTTCTTTCGTTGTCTTGTTTGAAAAAGGAAGAATAAAAGATAGAAGAGGAAAGAAAATTAATTAATAGAAAGGGAAATCTGAAATTTTCCATTCTTTGAAACGTTTAAATCAAAATTAATTTACTTAATTAGAATGTGATTATATATATTGTTTCATAGGTATGACTTGATAAAAACAGACGTTTTAATACTGCAACCTTTAAGCCTTCTTATGTAACAAAAATATGTAACGAAAATAAGCTCATTTCTGTGATATAATTTTCATCATATCATTCATAAGAACATATGTGAAACTCTGTAACACAATATATGTTAAGAAAATGAAAATGGTCGCCCATTCGGTATAGTGGTTAGCGACGTTGACTGCTGTGCCATTGACCTGGGTTCGAATCCCGGGAAGACACGGATGTTTGTAAATGTATAGTGCCTTCGTGGCATGGAGGGGTACTTAAAATAGCCGTCGAGCCACAAGTCCCCACTTGAGATTGGTGGAAAGGAAAGAGAGGTGGGAGGCCCCTGACCATCCCCTGGGTGTTCTCAAAATTGGGATGAAACCCAGCAAAATCGTTCTGCCAGCTGTATGGCGCTCAAAGCTACGGCTAATAATGTGCGTCACTTAACCATGATGAATTTCGTGGGCCTTGATCTGATCTTTGCCGATCAGGTGGCATTAGTAACAAGAAAATGAAAATGTGTTAATAAATAAAAATAATTTATACAAACAGGAAATAACATTTTCAAAACTATCGAAAGATAGTATAGGTTTTAAACTGGATATTTCGTATTCTCCCAATTGGAGAAAAAAATTATCTTAATCCATTTTATTTTTATTGTGGGCTTACAGTCCTAGGCCATATATGAAAATTCATGTATTCCCAACTTTTGATTAAAAATAGAGAAAAGTATACTTCTATATAATCTGTAAATTGTGTTAACTACACTTAAGGTATCCGACTATCCTAAAATTGTGAAATTTGCTAAACTTTGACATATTTTTTATGGTTTTCTTTTATAGGCCCTCTTATATATATTAGCTTTATAAAAACACTAAGTTTATTTTTTTCCGTTCATGAGAACAAAAACTACAAATGTTTTAGTAAAAGCAGATGCATACTGTAAGCAAGATGTCATACTTTAAAATGTGTTTTTTGAAAATACTGAAACAAGGACAGCGATTTCTCAAAAAGTTTTGAAAATAATTAATTTAATTTTTTTTGTGTGCATGTTCTGTATAATACTAGAAGTGTTTTAACCTTCAGATTTATAAATCACGGTTTTATTATAAAATTTTACAGTCCCTTATGTGAATATAATCATTGTTTTTTTTAAGCAATTTCATATAACACAACTAAGATAAAGTGCTCTCCAGTTTTAGTAAAATTTAAAATATCTCTTATCCTGCAAGTCATTTCAAAAATAAATAATACAACAACACGTCAAAATTGAAAAATTTAAAATTAGTTCATAAACTTTTGGAACAAAGAATGGGACCCGTTTATGTAATATTTTTGTGAAATTTAACCCATTTTTTTCCCATTTTAGTAATAATAATTTCTTTTTCTCTTCTTAATTTTAGCATATATTTCTTAAAAATGCTAAAAAATCTAAAAATATCCACATATCTCCATTTTTTTAAAAAAGTTGTCGCAAGTAGTCGGAAACCTTAAAATATAGGAACAATTCGCTATTATTTTAAATAAAATATTTTTTTTTTATTTACTGTTATTATTTTATAAATTTTTTCATTACTTATGTTTTTGTTACTGCTATTATAAGAAATGATACTTTTTTTCATTTTAAACTGTTACTTAAATGCCTTTATTCTTACTTTTTTACAATAATTTAAATCATTAGATAATAGAATTCGATTTTTTTTTTACTTTAAATGAGTCTTATTCGAAACAGAAAGAGTTTTCGGAACAATTAAAAGAAGAAATGAAAAATTCCCCTGAAATAAAAAAATAATAATTACTTTTGAGCTCTCTTTTATTCATTCTGAATTTTTATTTTTAGATTCCGTAGATTTCTTTTTTTAAACTTCTCATTCATTACTAAAGGAGTGAGTATTAGATAATCAAAAAAGTGAGGGGAAAAAAGGGAAAAAGAAAGGAAAAAAAATCCCTAAAGAAAAGAAACTCCGAAACTTTCGACTCTTAAATGTAAGTATATTAATTAAGTTCTTTTGAAGTTGGCTAATAGAAAAGGCTTTTTTAAAAGGTTTTTTTAAAAAAAATTTTATTGCATTTTTTTTTTTTAATTTTCGATTCCCATTTTCTATGAATATTCGTTAGAAAATTATCCCTCCACGTGGGCTTTTACAAATTTGAAAAGTAAAAAAATGGCCTAAGCTCTTTTGTGTGCTGGTGACTGAAAGATTAGATAAATTAGCATAACAAAAAATAGTCCAACCTATGTATCAATTCAAAAGAAATCTTTTTTATGCGTATAGTTTCGATTAATTTTTTTAGGTAATTCTAAAAGAAACACCTACTGTCTCATTTGTGAAATTAAAATATTGTTTATAATGACAGAAAGTAAATATTTTGTGGAGATAAAGAATATCTATTTAAATAAAAAATTTCTTTAATGGTGTTAAATGGATGTTTCCTTTTTAAACGGCTTTGCGGGATTTAAATAAGGTAATAAAATTTTATCTACCTAATAACTTTTTAAAATTTTTATTGAAAAAAAATTTTTCCTTTTTAAAAAAAATTAAATTAAAATTTTTTATTTAAAATTTTTTTCTTATTTTTAAAATTTTTGAAAATTTGATTAATTTTTGAAAAAACACAGATTTGTTGAAAGGGGTAAAAATTAAAATTGTACTGAATTATTTTGTAGAAAAATAGTCTAGTATGGAACTTTCAAAAACCTTGTCAGACAAAATAATATTATATACTTTTTTACATTGTCAATTTATTCAAAAATTTCAAGATATTTAATCATTTAAATCAGTACGATAAGTTTTTCAGCAGTAAATTTTAATATAAGGATAATTATAATATTTAAAATAAATTTTTTTAAAAAAAAAAAGAAAGAAAAAACAAGATAACAACTTTCATTTACATTTTTTCTGTTCACTGTTAGGATAAATAAAGCTATTAAGTGGTTAAAAGAATGAGATATAAAGTAAACAACTTTTTAAATTTTATTTCATTTTTCCATGTTTTACCAGTTCTTGGGTCTTGAATTGATTGGAATTTTCTTGAAAAATTTTTTCCCCTTAAAGGTTATTCTCAACTTAAGGCCGTATCACACGTATATTTTTCATTAATTTTTTCGTCCAATTTTGGCCGAATCTGAGGGGGGGGGTTTGTGTAAACAAACGACCCCTTGACGTCAGCCGCCTATCTCCACATTGAAAAATTACTGCCGATTTTTCTGCTTCGAAAAGAACACCCAAAAAATTATTTTTTTTCTTTTGCACAATTGTTAGGGTTTAAAACAAAAATAAGCCCCATTCTATTTAAAATATTATACGCCGTAAAATATTATACACCATTAAAATATTATACGGCATATCTGAAGTGTTGACGAAACCAGAGTCGCCATCTTGTTTATGACGTGGGGCCCGAAGAACCCCATTTGAATTCCCAAAATTTTTATTTGGAACAATTTTTTTGAGCCCCTAAAAAAAATTGCCCTAAAACGGTTGCTATAACTGAAAAAAATTGCACGAATTGAACAAAAAATTGTTGAAACGTATTGGGATAGGCCCTTTGACACATATAAAAAAAACTATCCACGAGGAAGAAAAAAAAACTAGTTGAAAAGGGGGGAGGGGGGGGATGAAAATACAAAACAAAAAATGTTTAACCGAACCCAAGGCTCGGTGTATTTCTGTCGCGGCACCAGTTACCAAATAAAAAACATAAAAAAAGTCGGCCCCTCAATATGAGGTTTCTCAAAAACCCCGGGGAAAAGTTTCTTGAGGAAAAATTGCTTTGGGGTTCATTTTTTTAATAATTTAAAAAGCCCAAAAACAAATTTTAATTCATAAACATATATATTAAAAAGAAATTATTCACACTTTTAAAAATAATATATGCTTATTTTATATATCTGTCCCATGAAAAAAGAAAGAAAGAAAAACTGCAAGGAAAACAAGGAAAAAGAATGTCGAAGAATTCCCTGTATTTACAATATAAAGAAAATAATTTCCTACTGAAATTAATGAATTTTAAGGGAAATTTTACTGTTAAAGAATACAAGAAATATATTAAACACATATATTATTTTATAATTAGAACACGTTGACACGGGGGAAACCTACTGAGGGAACAGGATATCAAGATGTTCCAGTAACTGGGGAATGGGGGTTTGGGGTTTTATTTTTGGGTGAAAGTCCAGAACTCTATTGCTCTCGGTGAGTTAGGATCTAATAAAACCAGTTCAAGATTTATGACTGCCATAAAATGTGTTAAAGAGAGAACAACTTGAAATTTTTTCAGAAATACTTTAATAAAAGGGATGACAAAAACTGAATCACAAAAGAAAAAGTTCGTTATGAAGAAAAGTGCACTTCGTTATAGAGAGATTATTTTACGAAAAAAATCGTGAAATGTTCAAGGTTCCAGGAAAAAACTCTGCAATATAAAAAATTGTATTATAGAGGTTCGACTGTAATACATTTCACTTCATACTTAGTGATAGTTACTCCATTTTCATCTCAGAATTTAATGTATTGTCTACATTAGTTGTGTAATGAATATTAGAGAACTAAAAGATATAAAGATTATATCATCTAAAGAAATATATACTACATTTTGTAATTTACTTGGAAAATGAACTTAAACTTGCTCCAAAACAATTGGAATCGATAAAATGGAAGAAAACAATATAAAATGAATCAATAATATAGCTTTAAAAAAACTAAAAAACACGCTTTTATGGCTAATCGAACTAAAAAGTTAAAAAAAAAAGTTCTTAATATAAGAATAAAATGATAAAAGAGAAAATTAATGTTATTGTGGTAAAAACGTGTTATGCTCGATATCGATTGTTTTAATTTCTTGCTAGTTCTATTCCGAAATGTTGAGTTAGTGTAAAAATGTAGTACAAAGCACACACCCCACGCTTTTACCATAAAGACGTTAATTTTCTCCTTCATCCTTTTATTCTTACATTAAGAATTATTGTTTTCACTTTTTAGTTCCACTAACCATAAAAGCGTGTTTTTTAATTTTTTAGTTCGATCTACAATAAACGGATGATTTTTTAATTGTTTAAACTATCATTTATTCATTGATGAATTCATTTTAAATGCGTCATTTTTTAGAATCTGGAATACTCATCCTATCAGTGTGACGACACGGCCTGGTTTACAAAATGTAGGATCAGCCAACTGAAGGAAATCTGGAAGAGCTAAATTTGAAATATTTCATGCAGAAAAATATGTAAAGTCATAATATTTTTTATCTAAAAAGAGCTCAATAGTCTCCCTGAAACTTGTTTACCTGCCTTGAATCGAAGGGTTTGTGAGAAATTATTTAATCCGGTGACCTCTGAAACAATTCTCAGCTGTTTTGTAAAATGAAACAATGAATGATGTTTCATTCCACAGATCCGACAAGAGAATTTAGAAAAACAGACTGTCCGAGTTTAGTAGTTAGAACATAATTTTCTTTTCACATGCACGAGTCATTTTCTTATTTCCACTTTCAGAAAAATTAAACAATTGTTTATATTATGGTAAGAAATTGCTGACGCCTCCCTTTTTTCACATACAGATTATTTTTAGGGCTGTAACTTAATCTTATAGTCCCATATCTGGAACTATTCACCATATCTGTAAATGGTATATGGAATAAGTCGCCAAATCTGGAAATAGTATACGGAATTAGTCGCCAAATCTGAAAGTGGTAGGTGGAATTATTCGTCAAATCTAGGAATCGTTATTCCTGATGATCCTGATCAGGACAATGGAACAAAATTATAAAATTATTATATTGTCATCGGTTCTTGACAAGTGTGCAAAATTTCGAATTAATCTGACCTTTTAAAATGGGTAACAATCGTGTTCATCCGTTACGTAACAGTGAAAACTTATAAAACAGTGTTAAAAAGAAAAACGAATTTTTTTCATATGTATACGATTTTAAGGGGACATGGTATGATTTACGCAAAATTTTTTAATTTAAGGATTTTTAATATTTTTTGTTTG
>BMAV01014129.1:0-16400 GCA_019973955.1 Trichonephila inaurata madagascariensis
GCTAATTTTTTTGTCCATGAGTGTATTTAAGTTAAAAAATAAATTTCAACGTGAATGACTACGAAAATGAAATATAAAAACAAATTAAAAGTAGAACATGAAATGGGACTGCACATAATTTCAATAGGTCCAGACTTCAATAGTTTGTGCAAAAAAAAAAAAAATACAAACACAAATCTCAGTTACTAAATAAAATGTATGAGTAGGTGACACTTGGATCATTAAATATTATGTTAATGAGTAAATTATATTAAAATATATTACATTATTTTTTTTTACAAATACAATACTTTTTTTTAATTGACTTTACATTAACTACCTCTAACGTTGATCTACTTTAAATATAATTTTAAGATATATTCTTATAACTGTGGAATGGGGTTCCCTCAAAAAATTTTCTTAGTTCTAAGGGTTCCGCGTGAGTCGAAAAAGTTTCAATACTACTGAGTTATACTTATTTTGGAATTTTTTAGTTGAAATTTACAATATAGCTTACTTTTTAAGGTTTAAGGTTTTGTAAGAATGATTGATAAATTATATATATACAGGGACTCTGTGGAGATGAGAAAATTTAAAAAACCGAAGTTGGCTTTCGATGGAATAACTTTAAGCCCTGTGGTGACAACATTATTACCATTGCGAACTCTATTTAAGAACTCATTCTGTATCTTGTTATTTTATTACATATTTTTTTCCGGCAGTTTTTTTTTTTTTTTTTATTCTCTGTTAACGAGAAACATTTATTGCCTTGCTGAAGCTGTAATTCATTTTTCCTTTTTCAATTATTCTCTATTCTTTTCTCTTTAAATTTACCTGTACTTCTATTGTCATCAAAAGTTAATTATTTCGAAAGAAGAATTTTTTTAACTGTTAAGAAATTTCAATGTTTTATGAAACTAAATAAAAAAATAAAATCCTTTTTCTAGAAATCACACATGTTTGTTTTTAATTTCAGCACTGATAACAGTGTTTAAAAATATATGTTCTTGGAATTAACCTTTTCTCTTAATACAGTAACGTCATTCTTCTTTATAAAATTCAGAACTAGATAATTATCTATTGTTTAAAAATGATGAAACAGAATTTCAAAGAAAACTTGATCAAATTTGATTTTCAGCTTGTATTTATTGCTAACGGCATCTCAAATTCTTTGAAGTCATTTTTGCTACTAGTAGAATTATTCATGCATCACATGTTTGGAAAATTACTGATAAAATAAAATAGAAAAAAAAATTATAAATACTATATGAGGTTCAAAATTAGTGTAGTAATAATGTGTTAAAGTAATATTAATTAATATTAAAGCATAAAGAAAAGGGGGAGATATTTAATCTACATATAAATTACTGAAGTGTAGGAACAAAAAATAAGATGGAAAAATTATTCTTAAATCAGTCCAATTCTTTGACGCATTTTTTAAAGTGTTGGATGACTACTTCAGCACTAGATTGTAATAAATCCTATCCTGTGCATTTTTTATGTTTCCGTGTATAGTTTTAAAAAGGAAAGGGGAAATTTTGACGACATCCTCTTTCTTATGCAACATTGAAAAAGTTTTCAGTGAAAGAGAAAAAAAAGTCATGAATAAAGGCTAAAAAGTTTAAGGAAACAAATAAAGTTGGATTACTTGATATGAGCAGAGTTGTGTGAATTATCATATACTGAAACATGAAAAAGAGGTCATTACAATATAACAGTAAAAGTACTGTATGATTCCGAACTAAAAGTTTTTCAGATAAAGTACGCAAAATGTTTGCGAAATTTTAAATTCGCAATTTGAAATACAATCAACTGTTTTATGCATTATAAGCTTTGAATTATGAAAGCCCTGTGTGTTATGCATGATTTCTATTAATAGCGAGTAATAATTACAATATATATAATTGTATAATAATGTGTAATAAACATAAAAATCACGAAAATAATTTTTAAAAAAAATACTTACTATTTCTAGAATGTTACACAGCCTTCAGTTAACATAGAGATAACGCTTTATTATTATTATCTTGCATTTCTCAGTTTTTGCACATTGAACTTCTTTTCATACTTAGGTATACCATATTTAAAAAAAAATTATTAAAATAATACTTATATCAATGAATTAAAAATATTTTTAATAAAAAATTTAATTTTTCAACTTTTTTTTTCAATGTTCAGTCAACAGAAAATGGTTATAAAGACTTGTCAGACAAAGAGATTAAATTTAAGTTTCGTAAATCTATTTCAAAGCCTCACAACGCTCCTGAATGAATTGATGCATATTTATATAGTACATGTGAGGAATTACTACAGATTACAAAAACTTGAATCTTTTTTCATGTTATTTTCTCAGAAACTTAAATCTATTTCATTTGTAATTTTTGAGCTAAAACATAATGAATAAATGAATGAATTAATCAATCTCTTTCTCTTTATAGATATAAAAGGATCACTCAGAAAATAAAACCGTTCAATTACACAAAATGAGAAGCAAAATGTTTACTGAAAAAAAAATCATGTCATATACCTGAAGTTTCCTTCACTTTTCTGCATAATCATCTACTTTTAAACTGTTCCGTTCACAATGCTTAGACCTCGCATATTATAGTCTTTTGCCTCTAGTGCATTGTACCAGGTGTTCAATGAAAATCGTTATTGTGAGCCACCCAAACAGGAGGCGAAGAATGCTTTTTGGAGGAATTGTGCTTCTTCACGACAATGCCCATCTTCACCCTGCAGTTACAACTCAAGGATTGCTGGATCAAAATTCAAATGGGAAATTTTTGATCATCCACCGTATAGTCTGGACCTTGCTCCTAACGATTGCCATCTTTTCCTTAGGGCGGGGGTTCGGCAAATCGCGGCTCGCGAACCACAGGTGACTCTTTGCCTAGATGGTTACGGCTGTTCGGTCTTCTGCCTCATATAATATAAAAAAAATTATTTATTTTAGCGAAAAAATTGCTTCCCTTTCTTTTTTTTTCCCTTATATTTATTGAAAAAATATGCCTGTATTTCCATATGCATTTAAATATTTTACTGGCTTACGATATTTATTTAAGATAGTTTTTTGTGTGTTAAATTGTTTTCGGTTAAAACAACTTTATTGAAAATCAGCGAAAACATTACAATTATTATTGGACTAAAATAGTAAAAATCAAATTTTCAAATTTTTTGGAAAAAAATGTCATCATGAGAAGACACTCCTAAAGTGATTTCCAACAGCATTTACTTATTTGCGTAAAGGAGTTCAGGAGCAGCTATGAATGGACAAGATACTCTCTCTCTCTCTCTCTTAAAACCCCAACAGAACTAACAAAAACATATTCTGCATCTTACGGCAAGCATAAACATTCATAAAAAGAGTGTTGAAATAACTTTTGCATGTAAGAACAATTACAATCAATTTTTGTTACTAGTAAACATGAAATTTTCGAATAAAGCACTTACAGCATATTGGTAAAGAATTTTTTTCATTAAGCTTGAATGTGTTAAATGCACAATATTATGGAATATTGACAATGATTGCTCTTGCATTGAGCCCCACAGAAACAAAAATATCTTCCATAGTTCTAAATTTTTGAAGAAATGTTAAATGTTACTTTGGGTAAACTTTTATTTAAATGTGTGTTATAAAAAATACTGATTAGAACATGGTCGTTACCGCTACCAGGAGTCTTCCCTACTTCTCATCTGTATACATATAAATGATTCTTTTTGATAATCTAATTATCTTGTTTCTCTTACAAATTCGCTCTCCTGCCTCAAAAGTTTGCTGATCCCAGCCCTAGGCTGAAAAAGTTTCATAGCGGTAAAGATTTTGGAAGTGATGAAAAAATTCGGAGAGTGCAGTAACCACCAAGCTTAATGCACTGCAGGGCATAGCTACCGTCGTATTAATGATACGGGGCCCCAAAATACCTATGCAAACGATCATTAAATATTAAGGGACCTCAAAAGAGGGCTCCCAAGATATTTAGATACAGAGCCTACTCAGGACTAGCTACGCCAGTGATGCACTGGTAGCAGAAAAGTATAACATGGAAATTCTGAAGCTCGTGAAGAGATACGGCAAATGTTTAAACAGGGCCGTTTTTAACCTCAGCGGCTCCCTAGGCACATTTAATCGTTACGCCCTTCCCCCACAATTTCTCCCCCTTCTTCAGTTTTTACCTTACCAGTTTTGATTCGGGAGGGATTTTCCCTTTGCTCAAACTCTTTTATTTGTTTTTGCTCTTTGGAGAGTCTTTCCATTGTCTTCTACCTATGGACCCGCCATGTCCTGCAGTGGCAACTGGCAGCCGCAAGGAAAGGGTAATGGCATGTTGTTCATTTCTTACCTTACGGCATCACGGATTCCCTTTTGTAAATTAGTACAGTAAATTAATGGATTCGTTTGCAATTACAATACGTATTGTTATACGTATACGTGTATACGTACATGTTATTGTATGAAATGTTTTCAGCTTGTTTATTCTCATCTTTTTCTTCGCTTATCTTTTTACTATATTTAATTTTTATGCATCCTTATTCCTTGTTGAGTCACTGTCATTGTACTTGTAGAACAAAGGTTTTCTCCGAGTTTGGAACATTGTAAAATCGTTAATGACGTCATTGTAATCAATATCCACGGTAATATCCCTTTGAGTACATAGTAACATCAAACTGTATAAAGCATTTCTTTTTTCATAGATCTCATTTTAGTCTTTACTCTCTTGTGGGCAGAAATGATTCTCTCGGACGGTGGTACGTTCGCTGTAATTTCAATTTTTTTCTCTTTTTCCGCTCTCCAATTTTTTACTCCCCCAAATCTTTTGCGGCCTAGGCATGTCCCTAGCATGTTTAAATGTCTGAGGTGATTATGTAGAGAAGTGAAGGAAGCTTGAAGTATGTAACAGAACTGTTTTTTTTTCAATAAATATTGTGTTTTTCATTACGTATAACTAAGTGGTCTTTATTTTCTAGATGGTCGTATATGTATATGTAATGATCCTCTCTATTTCAATTTTTGAGGGATCCAAGATATCGCGTATTACTTTTTATTTACTCACCTAACGAGGAATACAATTTTAACTGCAACTTTATTTCTTAAACAAAATGCTGCATCATCAAATTTTGAGGTGAGATGAAGCAACATTGCATCACACAGCCAATGGATACCACCATTCGGAGTGCTTAAACTTGGAATTTACGAGAGTAAAGAAAGTTCTAGAAGCTTTCGGGTTGAAGTAAATAAGTTGAGATGATTTGGCATGAAAAGACCCCTTTTGTCCGTGCTATGCATTGCACATATGTTTTGTTGCTAGTTTTTTGTGTTTTCAAAAAATAAAATATGGACTGAAACAAGGTTGATTATTTTTTAATTACAACAACACGTCATGAAGTAAATATCTCATAACTAAATTTCAACAAATTTAAAGCGTTTTAAACAAGAATGTTGTATGTGCATATATATTTAATAAAAGCATTCTGAAATTGTGTTTAACGTTTTCCTTTTTTTTGCGTTCAAAACTTCAGTATGCGTCGTTGAAGAATGTGTAAGTTAGCCACGTAGGCTTCAGAGTTTCATACAGGATGAATTGTGGCTTGTGGTTTATAGAGTTGGCGAATTATAATTTAAGAAACGGTGCTCGCTTTGGAAGAACTTAAACCACAATAACTCAAATGTAGAATCATGGTTGCATGAGGGTGAATCAACCGATGGGAAGGATTGTTATATAATTGCATCCTGCGAATCAATAACTTGCCACAAAGCATTCAATTCTGTATGGTATGTTTTTATTAACCTTATTTTCGATTAATCAAAATTCTTAGTAAAAAATTTATAAAACTCTGCTTGCAATATGACACTGGGAATATAAATATTTTTTTTAACTAGTTGGGTTTGTTGTATTTGTGTTTTTCCAACTCTTTTCAGTTTCTCAATTCAGAATTAAAATACTGATTCAGTAATATATTCAATAATTAGTGATTTTATTACTTTTAATTAAATTTAATATCTAGTTAATGTTGATTTATTTTAATCTATAACATTGGAAATCTCATACTGCATTTTGTTAACAATATGCTAGTAAAAAGTTAGCGTTAAGTCTTGCTTTATCTTAATACGATTTATGCCTTTTTTTATGCAGACACGCTCTTTTTTAATGAAATGCATTCTATCCTTTTATGGACTTCAAATGAATTATTATAAGAAGGAAATAAAAATTGCACCGAAAGATTGATACAAAGTTAAGAAGGGAAAAAAATGGTACTTAAGTAATTTAATGGAAGGAAATCTAAGAAAATTTAAGCCTATTATGAATGCATTTGATTTACCTTAGAACGCGTTACATAATCCGATTTTTGCTTTTGTTAAGAATATCAATCTGTTCCAGTTATTTAGAAGTTCTACGCAATGTGCTATGAATTGAAACTATTTCTTAGGACTAAATTAAACTTAAGAAAATTCTTAATGTAAATTTTTAATATATCCAAATCGGAAATAGAATATGACGAGTTAAAATTTCCCCTGTTCACACACACAAATACATACAATCAATATAAAGGTATTTTCATAAAATATACTATTATTTTTTTTAAAAAAATGAAGAAAATGTTGTCAAAAAAAAAAAAAAAAAAAAAATTAAAACAAAAAAAAAAGTCTAAAATTACTTCAAACAGAATAAAAGTAATCCTTACATTCTTGAAAGAAATTATATTTTACATTTTTAAATCGGTTAAATATTTTTATAGTTAAAAATTTCAAATTGATTTTTTTTAAAACTGATATAAACACACGCCCTGTTTTCAAGCTGTCAAATATAGTATCCTTTAAGTGCAATATGAAGTATGACTACTGCTTAGTTACTTTATGAATAAAATTTGATTATTTCAATTTTAGAAACAATATAAGAGAAAAGTATTAAATATTTTAAACATACTTGTGTTGATTACTTTTTTTTCTTTGTTGAAAAATCACTTAATTTGGAATAAAGTATGACATATAGAAAAATAAATTTAAATCTGTCATTTGACTAGTGTTCTTTGTTAAGATAACCAAAAGTTAGCTTGGATTTTTTTTTTTTTTTTTTTTTTACTTAAAAAAAATGTAATAAACCGAATCGCATAAAAATAATTTTATTTTTAAAAGAAAAAGACTATTTTTATTTTCTAAAGCATTCAGAAATCTGTAAATTTCCTTCTCAATAGCTTTTAAAGTATTAAATTTTTTTACGCTAAAACTATTCGTAAAATGATCAGAAATCTCAAACTATGCGCAATTGTTGTGAGTCTGAATTATTTTCCCCCATTACTGCAGCTTTTCTCGAAAATATCCTGGCCTAGACATATAATTAATTTAATATCTTTGTAATGAAATACATATATGTGCGTGTGTGCGTAATATAATCCTCCATTTAAATTTCTTTAAAGGGATTTAATTTAATTTAATTAACCTTCCAAGGCATCGTTTGATAATTAATTCTTTTAGTTTGCTCTCGTCTAATGAGAAATATCCTTTTAACCACAATTTTATCTCTTCAAAAACTGCCATATTAGCACATTTCAAAAAAAGATGATGCAATATTGCATCACAACTAATTCTGATTAATCACGGTATCCATTAATGGAAATCAATGATTCTCAAAGCTTCCGGTTGAAAAAGGTATAAAAATTGAGATTTCCGGTTTTATGTACTACGTCCGTGTGTTGCTGCTGTTCACTTTGTCACTTTTTATGTTAAAATCAGCAAAATGTGCAAATAAAAAAACAAGATGTTTCATCATTAATACAATGACTGCAACCTGATAAAGATGTCCTAACAACGTGTTTAATTCCTGTGAAATCGTCCTTTATCTATCTGTATATATGTTTGCAGGGGCGGCACTAGAGCCGGACAAACCGGACCCCTGCGCGGCAAGTTTTAAGGGCGGCATTTGGATCGAATTTGAGAAATATATATATATACATATTTGTTACAAAAATTTTTATATATGTTCTGAAGTATTATTGGGTGTGAATTTGGTATTTTATTTAACGTATCTTATTTCCTTATTTTGTAATCTGTATGTTTAATATCAGTTTTCTTTTGTGTTGAAACTTGAAGGATTCGAGGAGGAAGTACAAGTTATGTCATGAAATTTGCCATGTTTATACTCAGTGGCACACACAAGGGGGGTCCGGACCCCCCCAAAGCCCTTGATTTTTTTTCCGATTGATTATAATTCTAAGTATATAGTAAGAAAAATTTAGTTAAGTATTTGTTATTAATTAATGCTAATTATTTATTCAATAATTAGTTTTTTACTGTGTTTTGCTCCCGAAAATCGACAAAATCAAAAGGAGCATGATACAAGAATGGTGAACTTTCGACCCCGGACCCTCCATCCCCTTGAAAAATTCCTGTGTGCGCTACTGTTTATACATCTTTCACTAGTAACTTTCTCCTCCCCTGTCCGGAGTGGGGTCACGACGGACATTCCTTTCACCTATACCAGGGGTGTTCAACCCAAATGACCTTGCAGGCCACTTCGAAAAAACATTATAATCTCGCGGGCCGCACATAAAAATATGTACCTTTATATCAGATTTGGAAACAAAAAAACATTTATTGGAGTAAAAATTTAAAACAGAATGAACTATTATTTCTGTTTTCATTATTTTTCACGTATACCGACATAGATAATATAATAATGTAATGATCAAATAATTTTTAAAATATTACAGTTGCCATTTTCTTGAAAATTACGGTGTTCCTTTTGAATGGATCTTTCGTTACTCATTGATGAAATTTGATTGTGCTGTCATTCGTAAATGATTAAATATACATTACCCTTTATCTTAACCTTCCTGAACATTCTTTTTTTTAAACTTTAAAAAACATCTCTGATTGCCTCTTGCTCTTTTTGGGCACTCCAAACAGAAAAGGAGGAGGAGAAATGAAAGTCTCTCACAGAGAATCATGTAACATCCATAGTAAAGGATATGCATAATGCAATTAAGAATTTATTAAAAAGTAATTTATTATAGTAAAATCAAATGTAACTGTTTGATAAAATATAAATCTATTTTAATGTAAATGACTTTTCTATTATTAAAAAGAATTTATTTTAAAACAAGAACAGGTAACAGGCAAATACATTGTAGATATTATATATATATATATAATTTCCCCTCAAATAAATTTCAAAATGAAAAAAAAAAAAACTTTAAAAAAACCTGACATTTAAATTTTTTTAAAAAGGAGTCGGTGGGCCGCAACTTACGTACTAGCGAGCCACATGCGGCCCACGTGTTGGACACCCCTGACCTATACGATGTCCAGTTTCAGCTATCCAAAGGAGGATAAGAGTAGTTAAGAGTTTTTGGATGTTTTATTTTGGTCTCAATTGTAGTTAATATAAGTTAAAATAAACGCTTATGAGATCCTCACCATCAATAGACTCTTTTTCGAAGAAATTGGCCTGCTGAAATGGGTGATTCCTCTTCTCTTACATTTTACTCGTTTCAAATAATAGCAGGTAATTATGTTCTTAATTTCAAATTATTTTTTATTTTTTAAGGCTTAATATATATAATTGTTACGCTGCTTTTTTGTTCTCAAAAATTATTCTTTATAGGTGTGTATGTGATAAATCATCTTTTTTTATTTATAATTTTTGTGTTGGTGAGAGGGGCGGCATTTTCCATTTTTGTTCGGGGCGGCAAAACTACTAGAGCCGGCCCTGATGCATGAATATTATTTAGTATTCACAGAGCATCGCTTAACCGAGTTCTTTTTTTACTTCCGAGTAGAAACGGTGAGGGGACAAACCCCACGATGGGGGGAGTTTTCAACGCAGGTGGTGCTTTCACAATACACAAAAGGGAAAGGGGACGGATGGGACCGATGACCTTCAACCCACAAGAGGAAGGTTATTTCAAACTTTATATGACGTCGCGTATATGTAAAATCCAGTCAAATCTTTTAACAGGAAATAAATCAATGATTCGTCCTACACAAATAAAATAATCTAGAATCAGGAATTTTTTTTTTTTTTTACACAATATTTTGGAATGAAGAAAATAATTTGAAATAAAATTAAGAACTTTTCATGAATTTTCAATCTGAGGGAACACAAAACGACTCACCTGACAAAAATCGCTCAAATAATCAAATCAAATATTTATTAAGCCTAAATTATATTTTATATATTTCTGTAATATTTCACAAAATTTGAAAGGTATAAGTTTAAAAAAAATCCCAGAGTCATGGTAACTTTTGTGTTCGTTTTTATTCACATCGCAGCAAATAAAAATTTTAAAATGATTTATCTCAAAAAGAGAAAAAATCACGTTTTCTTCATTTCAAATGCCAAGCCCGTTTTCTATAGAGGAAAATGCTTTGATATTTTTTTCTAACGATCGCTATTAAAACATGCAACAAAAATTTGTATGCATTTTTAAATAAAACCACTACTTTTTTTTTAAATATATAGTTGAATTTAGAAATATATTTTTCAAAGAATTTTTTTAATTAGCATTAAAAAAAGTATCTTACGAATATAAATCATGTTATTACAAAACCGATGACAACATTTGTTATTCATAATTCAACGTACTTGTAGATCAAATTTCATGTGTGTTCGTCAATTATTGCAAGAGTAACATTTTAAAATCACTTCATGAATTTTTAAATTTAAAAAAAAAAATAAAATGGTTGTTTTCTTGTGATATTTTGAGCGAAATAATTTTGTATGTGTGTTTTACATAGGGGTAGCTAAAAAAGTTGCGAAAATCATTCAATCAAAGATAGGTTTTTGTATAAATCGCACCATGCTTCCTTAGTTGATTTTCCTTTTTTTTTTTGACTGCAAAGAAGGTCCTTTGACTGACCATCGTTCTAGGGCTGCAGAGCCGGCTCCAACATTTTTGCACCCCGGACAAAAATGGAAATTGCTGCCTTTCTCTCCAAAGCAAAAAAATTATAATTAAAGATGAATTGTTCACACAGATACACACCTATAAAACTTGAATAATTCTTGCGAACAAAAAAAAAAAGGCAGCGTTTATTTTAACTGAAAGAACATACACACAAGATTAAAATAAAACATCTGTGGCTCTGTATCTACCAAAAACTCTTATTACCCCTGTCCCCTTTTGGATAGCTGACACTCGACAACGTATGGGTGAAAGGAATGTCCGCTGTGATCCCACTCCTGGATGGGGAGAAAGTTACAAATGAAAGATGAGTAAACACACATATCAGATTTCATGATTTAACATATACTCCAGCCTCGAACCCTTCAAGTTTCAACATAAAAGAAAACAGATATTAAACATACACTTTACAAAATAAGGAAATAAAATACGTTAAATGAAATACCAAATTCACGCCCAATAATATTTCAGAAAATATATCATTTTTTTTTTTTTTTTCGTATCAAAAAATAAAATATTTTTCCAATTCGATCCAAATGTGGTCCTTAAAATTTGCCGCCCTGGTTTGTACTAGAGCCGCCCTTGCGAGCTCTTATTCATAAAGACCATGCCTAAATCCACTCATCATTACTTGCTCAATAAGAAAAAAAATGTCTCTCGCTATAAGACGTGAATTAATTTACATAAGTATTCGATCCATGCTGTTTCTTAAAGTAGAAGAGACAACAGAAAAAACGCAGGATTCTTATGTAATGAGAATTCAGAAAAGTTGAAAGAGGCACAAAAGGGGTCTATACTAACCTATTTCATAACGTCGAACTTGAAAACAACGGGACGGAAAGTTATACAGAGGCACACACACACATATACACAGAGAAAGGGGTTCAAAAACCTTGATACTGACCTTATCTCATCATTGCTCATCTATTATAGCTCTCGTATCATCCTCGTGTTCAGAGAACGGGTATTTGACAGTTGCGCCAATGTTTTGTTAGATGTCAAGGTCAGGAAGTAACTCGAGGTCACAAACTAATCTGGGGCACGTGCGAGGAAATAAAAAGTGTCATTATCAAACACGACCGGTTAAAGAACGCTTCAATAAACAAGGCATGTAAATCTTAGCGATTGAATAATTTATTTCTTAATAAAAATGAAGATAGAGGCGATTGTAAATGTAAATGTTGTACGTAACCATTTCAGTGAGTCATTGTAGAATCATTCTGGGAAATTACGGTTTTGATTTGCTTTTCTCACAGGGTAAATGTAAATAAAGAATTGTCGAGCACAAGTTAATTGTTTTAAATTTCAAATTTGTGAGAAAATTTGCTAAAAAAGATGCTCGAATGTTTAAAGTTTAACGCTAGATTGCCCAACGAAGTCATTTTGTGTATAAGTTTGTTTTGTATACAAGCTAAGATTTGTGATAGAATTATTGATAGGAATCACTAAACTAGAAATTTTCTAAATAAAACATCTTTCTTCTGAGTTATCCTCTGTTGAACAAGTATACACTGCTGTAAATGCATTAAATACGATAAGATTTGAAGGCATTTAGTATTTTGATCACCGTGAAAATTTCTTTTGAAATAAATTGAATTCTTCCAACCTCCACACCTCTATGAAAATCATGAATGAAATTCTTCCTGTTCATGAAGCTAAATTTTAAATCTCCACCCTCTCTCACTCTTTTTTAACACTAAATTGCCCAAAGAAGTCATTTTAGTCCCCTTAAGGTATCCGACTACGTTCGGAACCATGATTTTAAAAAAGAGCATAAATGTATAATTTTCATGATATTTAGTGTCACATAGATTAGAATACATGTATAAAATTGTTTTAAAGATATTATGACAAAATAATTATGTAAATACAATATTTTGGCAAAAAATTAACTTAGAATAACCTTTTTCCAAATGTTCTCCTTTTATTAAAAATGCTTCTATTGTATTAATATTTTGCCTGTATATAGCTCAGACCTCTGTACAGAGGCTCAACTAGAATTTTTGAAACGCATAACTTGGAAGTCGGTTTATCCATGTTTTACGAAAACAGAAGGGAGAAATTTTAAGAAAATACGCCGATAATTATTTCAAATGGTTGTAACTCTGAAAATAATGTGAATTTTTCAAAAATCATAGTTGAGCCTTTGTACAGAGGTTTGAGCTATATACAGGCAAAATATTATTATAATAAAAGCATTTTTAATAAAAGGAGAACATTTGGAATAAAGGTTATTCTAAGTTAATTTTTTGCCAAAATATTTTATTTAAATTTTTTTTGTCATGTCTTTAAAACAATTTTATACATGTATTCTAATCTAAGTGACACTAAATATTATGAACATTATACATTTATGTGCTTTTTTAAAATCATGGTTCCGAACGTAGTCGGATACCTTAAGATGAACTCCAGAATTTCGTCAGTTGTTCACATGCTATGTTACTCAAATGGATGAAGAAAAGTAATTTCTACAATAAATTGCTCATTTTCAATCGTCTTTATAGCTGTTTTGTGAAATCCCATCTCTTATTTTATCTCTGTTCTACAGCCAATCTTCTAATTTAGTTGTTTTCTAAATATTCTAAGGGGTATATACTTTTGAAGTTTTCCAGATTAAAACAGAATTATGATATAATTTCAAGTCTCGATGCCAGGGGCTTCGAACCTGTTCAGATTCTACCAAAGATCACTACGTTGAATCATTGAACTGTACACGTTAAATCCGCGATTAAGTATTATAATCTCATGCAACATAGTGTGGACTTTTGAAGGGTGACATAATTTCTCAAATGTTATCATCTGCGTAAAATAAAGACTTTCTGCGTTTGACAATTAAACATGAACATGTGCTTTTCTTTACACTGATGTCCTCGGATCGTTTAGTGACCATAACACTAAAACGCCATTAATAGACCTTAACAAGGCTCATTATATGCACACACACACACACACACATATATATATATATATATATATATATATATATATAGAGAGAGAGAGAGAGAGAGATAGATATAGATAGATATACAGTGGTGGCCAAATTTGTGGATACTTTTTTAAATTGTTCTTTTTTTTAAGTTTGTATGCTTATAGAAAATATTATGTTGTACAAAATGTAAAGCCTTTTATATCATTTTAAAGAGAATTTAATACTGAATTCAATACAAAAAACAAGATTCAAATATTTGCAACGCAAAAACAGTTATGCAGCAATAACTGTCGATATACATTAGATACTAATGATAGCAGTGAGTTATCAGTGCTTAGTGGGGTAGCCTTTATTTTTCATTACAGCTTCACATCGATGTTTCATTGAGCTGAAAATAGTTTTAAGCTCTTCCTTCTTTATTACATGATTTCAGGAAACAATTATATCCTCAATTAGTTCTTTTTTATTTCATGGGTACCTCATTAGGACAAGAGTTTTCAAGCGGTGCCACAAGTTTTGGATAGGATCAAGGTCAGGGCTGTTTCCTGGCCAGAACAACAACTCGATGATCTTAGAACGGTACCAGAGTCTTTCATTTACTTTACTGTGTGGCAGGGAGCAGAATCTTGCTGAAAAATAAATGGAGCATTGTTGGTAAATAGCATTTGTTGAAGCGTGTACTGTGGAAGGTAGGGGAACCAATGTTATTTCAAATATCAATTACTGTAGGTAATTCAAACATATTTGCTTATTAGAAATAAAATCACAGTTTAAATAAATCGTGCAAACTACGCATGTTCTCTCTGTTCGAGTACCTGTCGTACACCTCTCACGGGTGATTTCTTACGGACAATATACTCTCCCCGCGCTGCTGTTGTAATTCCACTTTCCTACATTATTAAGAGCAAAAATATATAGATTGGTTCCTTATTGTATTCGAATTTCAGGTGAATTCTATTGATGGTTGTATAACAATATTGCGTTCGGGAATATAAAATATTGAACTGAAGTTCGTAATCGCATTTGTTCATCGTAGTACACACACACAATGACGCATATATATTTCTATTTATTTAATTTTTCATACATGAAACAACTTTCAATAGAAATATAAAATTGCCCGGAAGGTTAGGTGTTGGCCAGGCATGAGAAGGAGAAATGTATTAAATATTTAGAAGTTTTTTACCGTATTTTGCAATTATTTGATCCACTTAGCGACACGATAAACTATTGAAATCAGTTAATGATTTTTCTAATCTTACAAAAAAGTTAATTAATGTGTGTAGCGTGCCAGAAAATTATATAATTAATACGTTTTTTTAATTATGAGAATTTGCTAGAAAGCTTTTTATGTGTTATTGATTTTTATTTCTTCCCCCCCCCCCAAAAAAAAATATTTCTTTTGAGTTATCATTATTTTCACTCATTAATAGCATCTGCTTATAAGCATAATAGAAGAAAAAAATCAAGTTGTAAGGAAATTTTTAAAATACGAATTTTTTATTTCTCTAAATGCCAAAAAAAAAATAAATAAAAATAAAAAATAAGAATCGCATAGTTATCAAAAAGTATAACATTTCAGTTAGAATGCTATTTGTTTTACATAAAATAAAAGCGTGATCGGTCGTAGTTAGTTTGCAAATGATATTCAATGACAAATGATAAAAATATGTTTCAAAGTCCAATTTGAAAAATAATTTTACAAAGAATGATTTATTATTCACGTTATGCCTATTCTGTTGCGGTAAATTCAAATTATCATTTAACGCTGTCATCGCCTTATGTCTAAAAAATAGTCCGAACCAAATTTAGAGCATATTTTCAAGCTCAAAAATATCAAATTTTCACATATGTGTGCAGCGTTGTATTATATACTCCCGCTTATCCTTCTGTTCATTTAAAATTTAGAAAATTTTATAATTATGCATTTTGTTCCTTGACTAGTAAAACTAAAAACCAATTTAGCATTACAGTATATGATACGAAATGTGAAGAATATTTTACACCATTAAACGTAGCTTAGTGAATTTGTTATAGAATAGTTTCATGTGTGCTTTCTATAGTAAAAAGAAATCAGAATATTATATTGCGTTAGAGCACTTTTCTATTCTGGAAAAGTACTCTGAGTTTGCGTCCTACTCTTTGGCACTAAGATAAGACAAATTTAACCCGAAACATCTAACTTTTGTTGTCATTATGTTCAGGAAATGTAAGTAGAAATATATATATAGTAATATAAAATAAAAGTGAAGAAGTACTAGAACCTACAGTGCTAAAGCAGGAAGAAATTGGAATTCACCAGACACAAAAAATGTAGATACAAAAAAGTCTTTGAACTAAACTGGAGACCTATTATGATTTCTAAAGCTGTCGCTGAATTAGGCCAGCGAATTAGGGTTAGCAATGCTTTATGGATCCAACCTTCCCCGTACAGCAGAAACTTTCGACATAATAGGAAAAAAAAAAGTTGAAAAGTTAAGCTTACTACAACACGTGGAAGAAAAACTGCTAATATATTAAAATGAAGCTAAGAAAAGAGAACAATAATGAATGTCTCAAGGAGAGGAATAATAATAATAAAATTTAAAAAAAA
>BMAV01014129.1:22870-41586 GCA_019973955.1 Trichonephila inaurata madagascariensis
GCAGTACTGATGCCTTTATAGATATTATATCAGTGTAAATGCGTATTTTATTATGTCAGAATGTATTTTGCTTTCTTTCAGTAAATTAATAATAATTTTTAAGTAATGTTTTATTTTCGACTTTCGGATATGCTCGTGCTCCCCTTGTTGGGTTATCACGCCCCTCTTGGGGGCGCCCCACAGTTTGAACAACGCTGCCTAACTCAATAAGCATCAAATGTATGGAATATTGATAATTTTCCCGAAACAGAAGTGTATGCGTTGATTTAACTGCAGAAAAAGCACACCCACTCATTCCATTATTCTTATAATCCTTTATCATCCAACTAAATAAAATTCTAGTGAAAAGTTCTCTTAAATTAACAGATGAAAGCGAATTTCTTTAATATATATATATATATTTATAAACTTCAAGTTTACAACACAGAAACTAAGTATTAGTGATGCAAAATTAATCTGATTTAAAACTATATATAATTAAGTAATATCTCTGATTAAATATAAAGTAATCAACATTTCACAATTCATTACATAACACCGGATATATATTTTTTGTAGGCCTAAGTATAAATCATGATAAAATAAAAAATTCAGGTGAAAAATGGGGATTTAAAGTGCATTTTTTTCTTGAATCTAAAAATCATGTTAGAAAATGATTTTTGAGAAGGAATTTCTATAACATGAGATAGACAAAGGAATTTGACAAAATTGACAATGGATATATATATATATCTATATAGATCACACCCAATCTTTTAGGGAAGAGTGACACTCTATTTGATAAAAAAAAAAATAATAACTCTATGTGTGCCACTTACAACAAACAAATATGGAAAATTGAAAAAATGTTACTAATAAGCTTTTTATGGGATTTTTACGCAAATAGCACATTTTTTAATGCATGTCTATGTAGTCGAAATTTAAAAATAATATAATAAATAAGACGAAAGTGCAAACTTAGGTTTTTATTGTTGATAAACTTTTTACAAGTTCAATCAATTAGGTTAGGTACAAAATAAAAACTAGTAACTTGAATCATTTAATTCAAAAAAATTATTAAACGCTCAGTATCTACTTAATGTGGCTTTTTAATAACTACTTTTTTTTTACCAAGTAATCTACATTAGGATTAGATCTTACAGATGCTAACAAAATTATGTTATTACAGGTGCACACACATTAGCTAGTTTTGTGGGTGATATTTATTTTATTCTGTTCATTGTAGAAAAAATTTATTCGCATGGAATTTTTTATCTAAATTTTGAGGATTTTTTGTCTGAGACAACCCCACTAAAATAAAACTGTAAAAAATGGTTATTTATTATCTTTTCAAAATTCTTTCCTTAAAAATTTTTTCAGTAAGTCTTCGCGTGCTACTGATACAGCTCCATCGTGTTGGCCACCCTTGCCTTATATGTATAACTGAAAATAAAAATAATTTAATCGATTACCTTTCTTATAAAAAAAAATCGCATTTCAATCAAGGGCAACATGAATTTTTGGGCAAAAATGTAAATTTCAAAACTGGAAAGTTTCTAGAAGCAAAATCGACATTATTTAGAAAATTATTTCGTTTACTAATTACATAAAAATGAGATCTGAAAAGGAATTTAAATAGTACTTTCTGCTCAAATATGTTAGATTTAAAATATTTTTATATAAAATATTTCTTTTTTTCCAAGTGCATCATAACATTTGCTTCAAAAATATAAGCAAATTTTTCCCTTACATTCAACAATTCTTAATAAATTTAAGAATTTAAGGTGTCCGACTACGTTCGGAACCGTGATTTTAAAAAAGGGTATAAATGGATAATTTTCATGATATTTAGTGTCACTTAGATTAGAATACATGTATAAAATTGTTTTAGGGCCATTTTGACACCAAAAAAAAATATATTGAAACACAATATTTTGGCAAAAAATTAACTTAGAATAACCTTTTCTCAAAATGTTCTCCTTTTATAAAAAATGCTTCTAAAATAATATTTCGCGTTTATATAAAGGAAAGACTTCTGCAGAGAGCCTGAACTATTTTTTTAAAAAAAATTCACATTATTTTCAGAGTTACAACTCATTGAAATAGTTATAACCGTTTTTTTCTTAAAATTTCTCCCCTCTGTTGTCGTAAAACATGGATAAACCCACTTCTAAGTTATATATTTCAAAAATTCTAGTTGAGCCTCTGTACAGAGGTCTGAGCTATATACAGTCAAAATATTATTATAATAGAAGCATTTTTCACAAAAGGAGAATATTTTGAAAATGGGTCATTCTATGTTCATTTTTTTGTCAAAATTTTGTACTTAAATAATTTTTTTTTTTTTTTGTAATATTATTCTTAAAATAATTTTATATACATTTTCTAATCTAAGTGACACTAAATGTCATAAATATTATCCATCTATACGCTTTTGCAAAATCACGGTTCCGAACGTAGTCAGATACCTTAATATATTAAAAACTGCATCCCCGAAACTATCTTATGTTTGTAAAGCTAGTGGTTCTGCTCCACAACCACGCATCTCCGAAAAATTCCCGAATCGCATTTTCTAGCTATTCAGCGGATCTCGAAGCGAATTTTTCACCGGCAGGAGAGTGAAAAATCGATATTTCCCCCTGCGCCGTATGTATGGCTGAAACCAGAAAGCGTAGGAAGAAAATTTGCATAGAAGGGAAGGAGAAGCGCGATTCTGGTGCTCTGATGCGTAGCCTCGCGCACTTCTTTTAAAAATAATTGATTTTAAAAAAATTTATTCAAGATTCATTAAATGGCATGCACGGATCGATTTAGATTTTGAGATGTAAGAAATGTTGAATCTGAGAAGGAAGGATGTTTGTTGCATAGAAGTTAGACAATTTTATATGTGATAAAAAGAATCCCAATCACACACACAAATAAATAGTATTATGTTGGGGTTTGATAGTTCTTTTCTCAAGGAATGAAAAATTAGTAATTTCCGATTCATTTTTTTTCACATATTTTGGATCTGATCTTAAAAAATTATAATCTGAATTTTTTGATGCATTGAAGAGTATTTATAGTAAAAATATATTTCTATTAAAAAATTCCCCACCCCCATATGTAACACTTGGACATTTTTCTGCAGGAAAACAGATGAAAAAAGAACAAAAAAACTGTTTTATCTCCCTCATTCCCTTTATTTGATTTGTCTTTCGTTTCAATGGATTAAACTGTTAAGCCGAAAAGCGAGTCGTGTAAGCTTTAAAAACAAATTTTAATGCAATAAAATATGTATAATTATATAAAAGTTATATTTTCCCCCGCATAATTGAAATACACATAACGAAACACATTGGGAAAAAAAATAGACATGAAAATATTTCCATTAGTGAACCAAGCAGCATTCATCATAAAATGGTACTTACTTTTTCCACTAATTTGTTTAATCTGCTTCGTACTTCAGTGGGAAAATAATGCAAAGGTTACAAACAAGTCAAGTAGAAGTTTCTAACACTTAAAAGTAAAAAAATCCAAAGTTAATAGACGAATACCCAAAGAAAGAATATTTGTTGATATTCAGATAAAAAAAATTATCTAGTAAATTAGTTTTCACATAAAAAGTTGAATAGAAAAGAACAAACCATAGAGAATAGTCGTTCATGGCAACATTATCATTCAAGGCAAATGATCAACACAAAGAAATAAATTTTAATTACCCTGAAAAATATTTCTGGAAGCTTTTCTTAGCACCAAGAACACTTAATGAGATATTCTAATTGCAAAGCAGAAATAAAGACAGGCGGGATTCCTTTGATTGCTACTGGTTTCCGCAGATCGGAAACAGTACAAAAGTGATACGAATGAGCAGTTTCTATATGTGCATATAATAATTTTATGTGTGTGTGTATAGATATATATAAGCTTATTTTAATTATTTCTGTACTAATAAATATTTTCTACCTTTTTACTGATTTTTCTTCGATATGATATATGCATGACTTTTGAAAGTATTAATTCTGTAGCCAATATGAAGAATTAATGTTATAAGTAGCAATCTACAGCTTAAATTTAAATTAGAACTTAATAATAGCTGATGTCTTCCATTTCCTCGGCATATAAATGTACCAATGTATACACATATCTTAAAATATAGAAAATACATAAATAAAGGATTTCAAATAATGAAATTTTATACGATCATATGTGTGAAAATTTAGCGCCATAATATTTACAGATTATGTTTCACATTCGCGATAATACTTTAAAAATCTTATTTTAGTTCCATTACAAAAATGTTGATTAGTGTTGTATAAAAAATATCGATATCGAAAACTTATATGTTTAAAAATGAATATAAATTGTAACCATATTTCAAATAATAAAAGGTAATTATGGCTAAAAATTAAAGGGACTCTAATTACAATAAGAAAATGAAAAACTTTTTTTTTTATATTCATTTAGAACTATCCCACAATCCTTATAAGAATTTTTTTCAGCTTATTTCTAGAAAATTTATCTAGTATTTTGTTTAAAAAAGAAAAATACTACTGCAAGAATGAAGAGAGAGAACAAGAGTATAAATTAAAAGGTTAATGGGGTCACACCTAAATAACAAAAACATTCATCGTATATAATTTAAAAAAATATGACGTGTAAGACAAGTGATAAGTAAGCGCTATCAGCCGATAATAAGAAAGAAAAGAATTTAATTCCAGAGCTTTTTAGCAGCTCAGCTGATTATAATTCAAATTATCATTTATTTCTATGAACGCGAAGAAAAAACACGCAATTAATTTTATATGTAGTTATTTAATGCGCAAATTAGGCCACTATGAGTTATATTGCAAAGCATTAGCTGTTTTGAATTTAACATATACCGTTCAATTACGCGCGCGCGCGTACTAACTTATTCTCCTAAAAAAATAACTAAAAAAGAAAAAGTCGCTATTAGCCATATATTGTTTTGAGAAACGAATTTCCAACATTTATCTTCAGATTACATTTACATTACTAGTATGTTCATTAAATAAGCCTTTATTACGAATTTTTATTTGCTGCTTCTCACTAAAGTAATTTATTTTTAATTAACTTTTAAAAAACTGAAGCCGAAGGCCATGCAGACATTCAATAAAATATGTATTTCAAAGCTTTATTTAAAATGTGAATCGTTTCGTAAGTAATCAGATTTCAACACAGTTTACACATCATTAGATTAATGGTGTAACATTTAAGGTATTAGTGTAAATTTTAAAAAATGTAATTAAAATTTTGCCATTTCAACATCTATTCGAAAATGGTACTCAGATTTCGATTATTTCAGGTAGGAAAGACAAGACAGTCTTCATCATCATTAATAGACTAAATGAATAACAAAGGTGGGAAAATATCTTTAGTATTTATGGGATCATTATTTTGCAAGTTATTTATAGTGTAATGATAAGATATAACTTACAAATATTTCAACTCCTGTTTAACATTCACGTTCGAGAATTTATGTGAAAATACTATGTGTGTGTGTGTGAAAAATGTAATTCTTACACATAAAAAGAGACTTCAATGAAATTGGTAAGAAATTAAAAATGTTTAAACTCTAGAAGCTAATGCGACATTTCTTAAATGAGGATTTTGATAGTGAAGAGAAAAAATACTTCCTTTGGCTGCTAGTTCGAAAGATGTATACCTAATGTTATCCTATATCATACTATAGTACATTTAGTTGAAATTATGCGTATACGAAAAAAGAACTTTTTTTAAAAGATTATATATATGAGATTTAAAAAACAAAACTTCTTCCAAGAAACATAATTCACTTCAGAGAAGAACTATCATTAATATATAACATCAAATCATTGAATATGTAGAAAAAGGTTATTTAAAATTGAACAAAGATCTTTGTTAAAAAAAAAAAAAAGATAAGTGAAAAGATTCCATCAGTCTAGATTTTTTTTCATGATAATCAGAAACAGAAAAGTAAAATTCTAGGGGGTTCAGTTATAAGTGAAAACTAGGGATTGCAATACCAGTATTTTGAGCCATTTGTACAATTTTGTAATACCAGTATTCATAAGTTTAAATACCGGTTTTTCGCGGTATTTATTAAAAAATTTTTTTAAACTGTCTCTACTATATGTTCAAGGATCGTCAATATAGCAAAATAGTACATCTTTCAATTTTATGTCTCCCTAACGCGCGAAATTAATCAGATTGGGAATATAAAGTTGCATCGTACAATCAAGAGAAGTGATAAAATATGTTAATCATCCACGAAATGAGCCAAAATTATCTTATTACAGCTCAGAGTGATACTGCACACACGCAAAATTCGTAGTCTTAATATTCCTATCTGTGAAAACAAGTTTGCAGTTGTGAAGAAAGTGCGTAACATTTTGATAATTTTTTTTAATTGGTGAGTTATTCACATTGTATTTCCTATAGGGTTCAAAATATTTTTCAGATTCATTATATATATATACTCAAAAATAATAACTCATAATAACGAATAAGAGTTACTAATTGCCCAGAAGAATGAAAAAGAAAAGATACTAACCAATTCAAATTTGATCAAGTTAATATTAAATTTCCTTAAAATTTTTTACTCGCAAACCTATCCACATTTAGAAGAATCCAGTCCAGTTATCGAAGATGATGACACTAATGTCAATCGTGAAAAGGTATTGTCTCCTGAACAAAAATTAGAATCAGTGATAGCTAAAAAAAATTTCTACAAACTAAAAAGCAATACAGAAATCACAGCTATATCCAAAACCCCATCCGACGAGAAATTGATTTATTTGAAGATGAGGAATTTAGAGGTAAATACTTGGATATTTACACCATTGTGATTTAAATAATCAAAATGCTCCTTTACTTTTTTGCGCGATTCTTTATATACTATTATAATTTATAAGTTACAAATTATTTTTTTGTGATACACACTCTAATAAAACTGGCAGATAAAACAAATAAACACCTGTGTTTTCTTTCTTTTACTAAAATTTCTACTACCGGTATTAAGATCTAAAAAATACCAAATACCAGTTTGAACTTTTGATCCGATATTGCAATCTAGTGAAAACAAATTAGATAATGGGAGGCCAACGATGAGTGCCTCACAATTATCTTCCTCCTCTGAAAATTTCAAATTATAATCACTGATGCAAATATCAAGTACAGTAAGAGATATCAACTGTTTCTGGAATTACTAGGTATCTGATTTTCATTCATTGTGAAACAAATTCAAAGCACAATCTCTGTTTCACGATTATAAGATTATAAAGAAGAAAAACTAAGTCATCTGCCAGATTTAGCGGTGTCATTTGGTATAATTTCTTAGAGAAGAGTTTACTCAGAACTTTTAGAAAAGGCATATATAAGAGGTGCTAAATATGTGATAAAACACTAAATTTTGTTGAAGAGAAAAATTGAAAAAAAGGAGGGGGGGGGGGCTTAGAGGAAACGAATATTTTAATTTTTCATATGGCAAATTTACACCTGGATAAATATAAAGAGAATGAAATTTTAAGAATTGAAAGACCAACATTTGCTAAAATATAACGTGAAAATTGATTGAAAATTTAAAAATGGAAGTAAAAAATATATTCAATGTTGAAGCGAAAATTTAGAATACGTTTTTCAATTGCAATTATTTTTCTCGAAGTATTGTACAAAATTTTTTTAAAATCCTGTAATTAAAATCCCCCCCTTTATCAATAATGCTATTTAAATTTACAATAGAACTCTAAATTGTGTACAGGAAAGAACCAAAACTGCTCAATATATTAAAGTTCTCAAGAGGTCGAATTGAGCATACTGTTCTAGAGTTCTTATATAACTTTAATAAATTTATAAAATCATACATCATACACCAAAAAATCAGTACTTTTTTCTAAAGGTTTAATCATTATATATAAATTTAATGATTAAATCCTTTAAATCTGGAGAATATCATTTAACATATTCAGGAATTTTTATGACTATCCACATTACCAGATATATGGCATTTTGATTGAATTAGAAAATTACAAATTCCTAGAACACAGCTTCATTTCCCTCTAATTCTTGAAAGCATGTATAATTTAAACAAGTCGTTTATGAGGAGGAGGGGTTCAATTTGTGATTAATAAGATATTACATAATCTAAGTAGAGACAGTATCTAAAAATATATTAATAACACACAAATACAATTAAGAACCAAAACCACATCCTCTATTTCCTTATGTAAGGAATGTACTCAACTTCACAAGGACTAAACTAATATGTTACAAAGTGGTCAATATAAAGCTTTTACAGGCGATAAGTAATACAATGTAAATCTTACATTGACTATAACATGCTATAAATTGGAATTACATGAAGTACCAATTGGTTTTAGATAATTATGTGGGGAAATGTTGCTACAATGAATTACACAAGTCACAAATTTTGGATACCATATAGATGTAAAAAAATCCGTGCTTCTGCTTTTATTCTTGGATTGCTTTCCCTCAACAACAGTTCAATGTTTAAAGTATGCATGTATTTCTGTGGTATTTAAAAATAAAAAAAAGTAAATTTATTTACTTTTTACAAACTTTTAAAATGTTTCAACAGTAATCTTGGTTTTAGCATCTCAAACAATGCTCTGAAATAAAATTTAAATTTCCTCTCTTTTAAAGTACCTAAATGATATCAAAATTAAAGTTAAAATAGAAAATAAACCCAATGAGAAAAAATATAACTAGAATGATAAATTTAATCGCCCCCCCCCCCCAAAAAAAAACCATGTTCAATAAGTCAATACAGACAAGTAGGATGTTAATGTTTGTTGTCTTTTATCATAAATATAGCATCAAAATAATAATCATTCCTTATGTACTCTACAAAGGTTGTAAATATTGTGAAATTTAGAGAGTACCCAAAAACTTTTTGAAAAAATCTTTTCGGCCATCTTTGCTTGAATTAAATTAAGCTGTTTGTAGTGAAAACAGATATTGAGATTATGAACACATAGCATGTGTAGGAAATGTACTATACAATCTGTCACTAGAGTTCAGATCAAGCAAAAGTTCATATTAAAAGATTTGTGCTGGAGAGTGTGTATCGTACAAATACGCTGAACACAATAATTAAAAACAATAATAGGTGAGCCTATACTTAAGAGTTGAGTGGTAGTGTATTGCACTTCCTCGCCACAGGTCTCTTCTATTCCTGGGATGGGCATGGCCGACTCAACCTTTCATCCATACTGCAGTGGGTCGATAAATGAGTACCAAGCTTGCTTGGGGATTTAAACACTGGAGGTCTTGCTTCAGACTGACCACCTGATCGGGACATCTGCTCATGCACCTCAGCGCTCAATGGTCATGTATACTGGGATGGGCACTGTAGGCCCTGGCCTTAAAGGCCTACTGTGTTTGCCACTGAGTTTGAGTCATATATTTAAGTGTAAAATAAAAAGTTTCATGGTGAAATTCATTATCAATTTATTGCAATTTTACTGAATGACCAAACTCACGCGAAATTCACGATAAAACCCGAGCAGAGAAATATACCTGCATGCAACTTGTTAAATTGAAAAGGAAACAATTACTAGGTTGTATTGATATCTGCAGAGATAAAACTTTTATTTTTGATCTCATATAAACTTTAGTAGAAAATATTTATCTTCCAAAAAGGAAAACTTATTTTTTTAAAAAAAAACCCTACATAACAATTCCAATATAAATATCTGTGTTGATAAAAAAAAGTGGCAATGAATGATGTTGTGTTTTTATGGGTCCTTAGTAGTTTAATTTTCTAAAAAAATACTGCAAAACACAATTACTATGGCACAAGTGTATAGTAATATACTAAGATATATTCTTCGACTATCTTATGAAAATCTGGTTACTCCAACGAGTAAATAGAATTCTTTAAAAGGGATTATAAATAGAAAAAAATAAAAAAAAACTGGAACTTAAAAACATTTATGAAATAAAATTATAAATTCTAAAACAAAATGCAGTTTTAAGACTAGAGTATACAGTATAATCAACATATATATATATATGAACAACCTTTAATGTTCACAATGTATAACAGAAATTCTTCATCTTACATACTTAAATAATATGAATTATTTTAGAACTAAAAAGAAAAATATTGGTCTGTATCAAAAACAGAAAGAGTGGTAAAAAAGGGTAACCCAACAAAGATGGATGGTTTGACTTTATTGTACAAAAAAAACAACATATGCAATATCATCAGATAAGACAAAATTATAGAAACACACTAAAGATAACCAAAATTTTGATAATGGAATCATCATTAAACGTGGTCAATTCTTTGAATATGTATTAATATTTCCTTTTTCTCCCGTACTATCAAGTGTATTTACTTTTTAAAGAACAGAATTAAGAACTTCATTTACATTAGAAATTTTTTTTTTCACATATCAACTTGCAAGATGTTAAAAGACTTCTGTTCATAAAAATATTTCTAATTCAGCTTTTAAGCTGCCTTTTTCAATACGTTCATTAATCATAGAAAGACATCAACTACTTTCGTGATGTTAAATTATTTATCAAACTCACAAGGAGAATGATTGCATCTTTTTATGATCTTGAGCTGTGTTTTATATATAACGTGTATAATGGAGCTAAATAAGTGCACTGATAATTAACACACAATACCAAAAACAGAAAAAAAAAGTAGAGACTTGAAAAAGTTAATTGTATTTATTAGATTGAATTCTTGTGTTTCAGTGAGAAAAACAAGTTCCACAACAAATGAAAAAACAATACCTTCTTTATTATTATTTTTTGTAACTAATATTTTATAAAAAAAAAAAAAATCAACAAAATCATGCTCACACAATTTATTACTAGCATGCACTTCCATAAAACTTTTTCAACTTATGCCATTAAAAACATACAGTAGTGCATATACAGCCACAAATTATGGCTACAAGACTAGTATTTATAATATGCGACAAATGTCACACATTTCACAATAAGGCAGAAACATGACAGGCTACATGTTTCAATCACAGAGTATCTAGAAATTTATAAAATTTATAGTGATTCACAGCTCATTCATTTCAAACATTTCAATAAATAACAAATATGGAATGAATTTGGTATGTAGCACATCAATTTGAAAAGAAAAACAAGCGCGAAGGTACATTAAAGCTGAGTTCCTCTTCAAAAAATGTAAAAAATAACCGTGCTATACACATTTTTTAGTAAAATAGGAGCAGCTACCAACATCAGATCAATGAGAAAAATACATGTGATACATTTATCTTCATGTACAGTCTCCCATTGTCAATCGATACATGGCCATTTCAGTTATCCCATGATAATGCACACAAGCTGCTGCAATAACTAATATGTGGAATATTTGATGGCTGTGAAACTAAAATAAAGGAAAATAATTATCAGAACATGAATATAAATGACATTCAGTAAATGAAAGTGTTATGTAATGCATAAGAAAATGCAAATAAAGCAATATTGAAAACAAATATAAAAAATAAGTATTTCATAACATAGCATATATCTCACTCACACTATATATATAGAGAGAGAGAGACAGACAATTTTTAAATTTTTTTTTTATAATTGCAATACCCTGGGAAAGGTGCCTTTTACCAAGCTAAATAAAAAGGAAAATATATCTTCTGCTAGTGTGATGTACTTAAAAGTTCCGAAATCGAAGAAATTTTACTATTCTAAGTTCCTTTATAATAATTATTTAACAAGCCAATGTTCTAACATTACTGTCCAAATCAGAAATCTGGTATGAGGAGCAGAAAAACAAACTTGTAAATTCAAAATATTAGTTCACACAAAAAAGCTAAAAAAACACTTAAAATAAGCAATACTTTATAATTTTATCCAATTTTATAAATAAATCTGCAAGATTTTGTAAATAGTAGAAACAATGAATAAAAAGATTAAATATTTTTATAGGACTTAAGGTCATTGGGAGTGAAGGACCTGTAATTAACACTATTTCTCAAAAATGGAGTTAAAGATGAGACTATATTTCCCATAGGGAAACACTACAGTGGGCTATGTATCTCCTACAGTTCAATGAACTCTATTCATCTACTGAATGGTGTTATCATGGGACCTAAATAATTCAGTGAGTTGATAGGGAAAAAAACTGGCTGGCTTTAAAAGTTTTGGAAGTTCAATTTTTCCAATCGACAGACAGTGCAGAGCAAAGACCAAGTATACCTACTTGATATTTCTACTGCCCTAAATTCAGATTCAATTTCAGAAGATTTGACAATTCATGATCTCGATTCCTTTTCCCACTTTGGACAGTTGAAGACAGCAAATAGTTCTCTCAGAGAATACATAAGCTTAGAAAAACTCACTAATGAAATTATCTAGTTGATACATTTTGAAATATTGCATCTCAAGAGATTCAAAATAAAAACCAGTAAAAATTTCTCAGACCCCAAGATAATTTTGAAAGAAAAAGAGCATTGTGGTATATAATTCAAAATGTACAGCAAGTCATTAATCCATTAATTGAATGAAATACTTTTTTCACTCCCCCCAAAAATTTGATCCCTGTAATGACTGTGGATGAAAGAAAACATAAGAGAATTGAGAACCTATTAAGTGATCAAAGATTGATCACTTACCAGAGAAGAGAATCTTCAAAACTTCACCAGATCAAAATTCAACTTCGAAACTAGAGATTACATCAATATGATTTACTGGGATCTCTGCACTATTTCTTCTCCTCCACTATTAATATGCATCATAGATGAGACGGTTGAGGATCTTATACCAATAAGCATATCACTACAATGACATCTCCAAAGCTTTTTGTTGCACCCAATTGGTGTGATTGAAGCTTCTAGAAAAGTGTGGTACTGAAGCAGACCTCATCATCAGAACAATTCTTTGTGTCAAGATTAATATCCAAATTTTCTTGAAAATCGATTTTAAATACATTCTTTTGAATAAAAATGTTCAAAATAAAAAAAATTCATCATTTTTTTGTGCTAACAATAAATATTCTGTATAATTACCAAGCTTTAAAATCTCCCCCCCTCCACTAACAATATCCCACAAATTTTTTATTTAGAATAATTGAATTATGACAGTTAAATAATTATTAAAATTGGGACAAAAAATAGCGAAATGTCTCCATTTTTCAAAAATTCAAGTGTAACACACTCTTTCTCTTCTTTTTTATTTAACTAGACACAAGGCAACTTCTCTAGGGTATAGAAATTTAAAAAAATTTTTTTTTTTTGTTTAGCCGAATCACATTACACATCGCGTATACTTCAAAGGAATTTTAACCAAAGACAATATCTTTGCACACAGAGAGAAGCAATTAACTTAATAGAAAGTATCTTAAAGGGTTTTTATGCTTAATATTGTACAAATTACAACAAATTTTTTTCGGGGGGGGGGGGGGGTTTAGAAAAATGATTATATCTATTAAATAGCCCAGAAAATATAATCAAATTATCTTGCACTTGCAACTATGTGTGTGTATAACAAACTAACTGCATCAGATTTAAAAATATATATTTTAAAATTTTTATAAATACCACAGTAAAATAGCTAAAAGGAAAGAAATATTACAGCATGAGAGAATACTTTATGATAAATAAAAAAAAAAAAAAATTCATCATAGTTTTGTTTAATTTAGTGGCGGCTGCAGTAGCCTAGTGGTCATGTTACTGGTACATCATTAATTCAAGCCCTCGAGCCACTGAAGACCCACAGTGCAGAGAGACTGATACACGCTCATTGTATGCTTTTCACATCGCTCATAGAGTGATGTGAAAAGCATACAATGAACTGAATTACGAATACAGCAGCTTTTTAAAAAAGTATATAATTAATGTAATCTTAAAACATTATAAAAATAGCTTGAAAATATATTCAAGATTCTACAATATTCCCTAACTTTATATAATTCCGTTTTAAAGCATGGTATTATACATTGAAAAAAACACACTATATACTATTAGGCTTAACCCTTCAAAATGGAACATTGAAAACAAACATTTAGATCAGGGACAGGCAATTGTTTTAGCTTGTGGGCCACATTGTGGAAGCAGAGGATACCGGAGGCCGTATCTTTTTTAAAATGATTGCATTTATTAGAACTTTGCATCTCAGAAAAGGTACAAACTGTACCATATAAAAACCAATCAGTATAAATGAAAAATAATAGTATAAGTTATATTCAATTTGTTCATTGTGCTAATTTCATATAATATATAGCTGCAAGCACATTTAATTTTTGAATCAGTTTAATGGGATAAATGTACCCTATCATACTTTTCTAAAAATTTATTTTTTAAAAAAAATCCTTTTTAAATACTTTACTGCATAAATATTTCAGGAACAAAATGTTAAGAAAACTGCCAATAATGAAACTTACAAACATACTTAACAGAAAAAAAATCTCTATGGAAATTAAAGGATAACTTAATTTTTCAACATATTTTAATTTTCTTGCGGGCATGCATAATCTAATCTGCTATTTAATATTGTCAAGTACATTCATCGATTAGTACACATGAACCATCTCTTTTGTTTCAGATAGTAAAGCATTTGTCTTTTAAAACTGGAAATACAGTTACTTCATCAACCCCTGATCCAATGATGCTTTCTGGAGTTAATGAATGCATTGTGCAAAAAATAATGTATTTTAAATAGATAGCACTGCAGTTAATATTTTCAATACTGGCTAAATATATAAATTTTTCTTGAGGAGGGGTTGGCGAGCCACATGCGGTTTTTTGCATAGATGGTTGGGGCTCTTCAAATTTCTGTCTCCCTATGTTATTAACAAACAATTTTGTAAAACCAAAAATTGTTTCCCTATTTCATTTTGCTGAATGCTTATTTATTGAAAAAAAATTATGTATTTGCAAACACATTTAATCATTTGACTGATGTGATACTGTTCCTTTTTATCAATTTTTTTTTCAAAAAGCTTATAGAGAATTATTACAAATATTAAAACAATATAAGTTCAATTTGCTGGTAAAAATGCTACTGTGACAACACTCCTTGAATTGATTTCTAGCAACTTTTACTTATTTGCAAACACGAATTCGGGAGCAGTCATGATAGACAGGACACACTTAAACTATAATAGAAATGACAAAAACATATTCTGCAATTTAAGACGTGCTTAAGATTTCATATTAAAAAGTGTTGAAATGACTTTTATAAGCAACAATTAAAGTCAATTTTAATTAGTACAGGAAAAATGAAAATTTCAGAATAAAGCATGTACAGTATAACTAGTATGGAAATTTTTCACAAAGATAAATTCCTAACATGATAATGTTTTGACAGTTGTTGCACTGAGCGATAGAAATAAAAATATCTTCAACAGCTCTTAGTTTTGGAAGAAAAGGAAAATGATATTTTGCCTAAAACTTTCTTTAAATATTGTAAAATTATTAATTGGAACTTAAAAATCTTAATAGCAATCGCTATAGGAGCTCCCCTCCTCCCTTCTTCTCTGCACTAATATAAATGTCTTAGATACATCAATCATCTAGTTTCCCTTACACAACTTGGCTCTCCTCTTTCGAAAGTTTGTGAAACCCTATTCTGGAGTAAACAAATCAGTCCCCATAACTCCAATAATTTACAGTAGATGTCATTGGAAATATAGTTTCAACAAAACATAGTCAGCTTCTGTAAAAAAAATATTCCACAGGGCATGGAATATAGTTGTGTGGTTACATTTTTCATAATTAAAAATTTAAGTTAACATAACTCAAGCAAAAATTTTTAAACATACATATATGCTATGTACCCTCAACAATCTAAATACAAGGGAACAAGATATAATTATTTTTCTTTCATACCTGTTACAGAAAACAAACACATTCGGAATAATATTTTCAATTTCAGTATGGAATATTAAGACCCATATTATAATAATCCTATAAGGTCACAATGGACTAAAAATTATGACTATTTCATCATTTTAGATGAAATACAAATACAATCACTATGTAGATGATGTGTATCAACCTCATTTAGACTATTTTTATTTCTCATAAAATTGATTAGTTTTAAAAATACAGAAGTTCCAAATTTTTTAATTGAGGAAATAATTTCTTCTATTTGATGTATTTCATAATATGTTGATGACTGTACTGTTGACATATTGTTTTAACCAAAGTTTTGAACTAATTCGATACTCTCAAATATATACATGATACAATTACATCATCCATTTACTTAATGTACACATTTTTCAATGAAAAAGGATCATACAATACCTTATGCAATGTAAACAATTTAACTTACCCATATGTCACATTTCCCTGGAAAAAATCTCTCTGGTACTCGTAGAGCATAAAAAAGTGCACCTGTTATGTATAGCATACCCATTAAACACAACCATCCAAATGATGCTTGATAAACAGCACGAAACCACCCTTCTGCAATTAAGTAATGTACAGCAGGAACTACACCACTGAGACCAAAGCCCATAAACACACCTAAATTGAATATTCAAACACACCTAAATTGAACTTTTTTGTTTTAAAAGTTACAGTTATAGTAGAAAAGTCGAATCTGTTTTTAGTTTACCTACATTTCTACTTGTAAAATAAGTCAGATTCCAATAATATGCAAATGCCTTTGAGCTTATTAAAATTTCAAACTTGTCTTAATGCAGGCAATATATATAAATTTATAAGATTATCATTTAACTGGATTATATCAAAACCTTTTTTATTTAACTGCCAGGAATGCTCATGATAAAAAAATTGACATTTTCTTTAAGAAATATGGTAACAAAGTAAAAAAACACAAGTTAATAGAACCTTTCAATAATAGATACTAAATTCATCAGAAAAATGCATGTAAATCTCATAATAATAATAATAAAATAGCAAGAACTGATAAGACTTTAAATATGTCACACATTTAGTAATTTTTAAGTACCAAATATTAAACTATAGTAATTTTTAATATGACCAGGTATATCAATTCAAACAATTAAAAGTGACATTCAAAAATTAAAATTTTCAGAAAATGGAAAACTTAAAAATAAAATCCTAAATTACTGTAAGCCTTTCAGAATGAAAAAGGATCATTAGATGCCCATGAACAGCATACAAGATTGACACACAAATAGATTCAAAAATTGAAGCAGTATCAATTACAAAAGCAAGTAATGAGAAATGAATATTTATTAAAAACTGTAGTCTCAAGAAAATCTCAAAAGTTGTAGATATTATGTTGATGTCATAATAAATATAGAATGATAAATTCTACAAAAATATTTAAATTAAGTTAAAAAATTAATTTAACATCAAAATTAAAATGTGTTAATGAAATGTAGAGATTAAGATAAAATAGCATTTTACAGTAAATCTACTAATTTAGTTTGTCTAGAAATGAGTAGGTATGAATCATTTTGACATTATATGATCAACTGATATTCCTTTGAAAGCTTCATAGACAAATGCTAAATAAAATACAGCATTTATGTACATATAAGTAATAAAATGGGTGTGCTAATGGAAAAAAATTGTTTAAGATAAAAAAAATTTCCAAAATATTACACTTAAAGGTATTGGAAAATAACTTGCACAAGATTAAAATGAAATTAAAACATTTTTTAATCCCCATATTCCTAAATTTTGATTTACAAGTGTGGTAAGAAAAATTATGGAAAACAAGGAAACAGCACAGAGAAAATAAACATTTACTTTAAAATACATATAAATAATTTACCTGCTCGTACTGAACGAAATCTTGGTTCACTAAATTTATCCCACAAAGAAACAATAATAGCAGCAGTTCCCAAGACTATCACAAGTGCCAAATATATTAGTTTTGGTTGAAAATTGCAATAAAATCCATAATATAACCAGGGGACAAAAGATCCAATAATTAAAAAAGCAATTCCACAATAATCTAACCTGAAAAAAGTAATAAAAATGTGAAAAAAAAGTAAATGTTTTAACAAATTATGTTATAAATAAGGAAATAAAAATTCTTAAAAATAGGCAAGCAACATTTATAAAAACTGTACTGTTTACATTGATTTAACACAAAACACAAATTACACAAATATTTAACTACTTACAAATCAAACATCAGAAAAAGATTACATAAACAAATCACTCATTTTATTTAAATTTTTTTTTATTCAATAAACACTACATAAGCAATGAATGAATATAGCACATGGAAAATGGATGAATTCAAAAACATTACATTTAATCTAACACTTGGTATATATAATAATAAATTAATTCAATCTGAAATTTCTAACAGGAAGGTCAAGCCTCAAACAAGAAAATAAGGTAGTCATGATAATACATAAGCACCAACCTTCAACTTTGCTGGCTCACATTACTTTGCAGAAATAAAATTTAGAAAAGAAACTACAGTTTTAAATAATACATTGTACAATACATTACATTTAAATAATTAATAGAGTAGAACTTTTATGGATCAAGGCTTTAACACATTATTCAAAGATTATCCAAATAGTATTGGATTAAACAAGAATAACTTGGGAATTTGATAGATTTTTAATTGAAACAATGCCTTCTGCTGTAATTATTTGTAGAAATACTAGACGCATATTGAAATAATTGTTAAATAATGACATTAATACTTTTATAAAGAAATACTGTTCAATTTTTAGACACACATTTTGCTTTCTTCAATGTTTATAACTGTTAAGATATCAAATTTGAGATTTACAAAAATAAAATTGGTCCCAAGTACAATATACATGACACATTTTAACGACCCAGTAA
>BMAV01014129.1:46586-70821 GCA_019973955.1 Trichonephila inaurata madagascariensis
TTTAAAGGAGGCAAAAGAACCCCGACTTAGGGGAACAAAGATATTTAAATGGGGAAAATCTGAAGAGATAGCGAAGAGTGAAATTCCCCAAAAGACATGCTTTATGGGGCTCTCTAGGATTCTATTGGTTCTGTCCCCCTAGACAGAGGTGGTACCAAGTCTATAGGGAAGGATTAGTGTCTGGAGGGGAAAAGCTGACGAAATATTGCATTGATCTTGCATCATCCAAGTTCTCAGTTTTAAAGCTTACAAATATATCTATTTTTATATTACATATATAAACTGAATTTTTAATTAAAAAAGTTTAAAATAATTATACTTTTAAGCTCTACATTTTATAATATTTAAAACATGGCATGAAATGAAAATAAGATTAAGCTTAATGAATAATAAAAGAAAATTCTTATTACAAAGGATGAAATAAACAAGTTCACAACAAATAAGCATACATACTTGCTGAATAGTTTTCCAACTTTCTCTGAATGACAATGAACTGTATGGAAGGTGAAGGACATTCCTAAACATGCAATGGCACCAGCAAAGAATGTAGCAAATACTACCTTTTCTTGCCATTGAATTTGATTAGATGGACGTGTGAGAAAATAAAGTGCAATCCCAATAAATGATATACAACCTAAAATGTATGCAAAGAGCCATTTCAACAAAACTAATACTTTTGACTTAATTCTTTATAAACATTTGGTTCAACAAATGCTAATCTTTTGGCCATTATCTTTAACATTGATTTCTAAGTAAATATGTAGAATTAATATATTTTCCTAAGGTATATCAGCAATTGCTGTTATCAAAAATAGAAATTTGATGAAATAAGTATGATTTACATATTTTTCAGTTTGTTATACTAATTATACAGCAATATTTGTACAAGATTATACCTCTGTAATATAAATTAAAATATTTTAAATGACAATGCTAACATGATTTTGTCTTTGCATATATAGATTATGCAGTTTATAAAGATACTTCAATCAAAAGAATAAAGCCTTTTATCCAGTCCAAATTTGAGAATTCAAGTAGAATCAAAAATTTTATTTATGGACTTTGAAGCACCATGGTGATTTTCATTCTATGAATAATTACAAAATGATGCCAAATATTTACTTTAAAAAAATTGAACTGTATAAGCTTAAGCAGTACCAAAATATTAAAAAAAAAAAATTAAGTATTAAAAGTTAAAAAGGACACTTTTTAACTAAATAAAATTACAGAAGGTATAAGACAATTATATTTATAAGCATTCAACTTCCTTTGCCGACCAGCAATTATTCAACTTTATACTATGAAATCGATTTTATACATTAAAAAGCTTTAAAAGAAGAATAACTTGTTTTAATTTCTTTGAAATCAAATAGGCTTGCAGTTAGAAAATAAATAGTAATTACCCAAAAGATGAGTCCAGATATTTCCTGTTTCTGTATGGATTCTAAATATAGATCTGAAACATGCATTGAACGAGGGAAGTGGTGGCCTATGACCTCGAAGAAGAAAGTCATTGTCTTGCAACCATTTGGGCAATGAACTAAAATGACAGACCTAAAAATTTAAACATAAAATTAAGTAAAAATTTCCTTATAAAAGGATGTATATTTCATTATTCAAAGTTCATTTTTAAATATAAAACTGTTCAAAAAGGATTCTAAATTTAAAGTGAAGGAAATAAATCTGACTTTCCTTCACCAAAAATATTACTTGAAAATGAAACTTCTCATTAAACAATTAAGAGTTTAATTAAGTCAAACTTTAAATAATTTTCACGGGTGGCTTTATTCCTCAACAAAGGAACAAAAATGCAACATACAAAAAATTGAACAATTTCACTTTACTCATTAAATCACATCATTTTTGTACTTTTATTTTTTATCATGTTTATTAACATCACACTTTAATGAAACAACCTGAAAGAAAAGCTACATCTAGAAGTCATAATTACAAATAATTTGTATGCATAAAAGTCTTAATATAAGGATGAAAAAAATAAAATTGAATACACAGAACAAAAATATGGGAAATTCTTACTTTCCAAGCTTCCTCCCACACTTTTCTGACTAGATGTTCTGCCTGCTCTGCCTCTTCTAATACTTTTCGTACAAGATGCTCTGCTTGTTCAGCGGCACGAGCAGGCAGAGACATATCCACAATGTCCAAATTCAAGTCATCATCATCGTCGTCATCATCACTTGACAACTAAAATAATTCAAATACTAAGACAAAAATACAGATACAAAAGATTACACAAAGATATTTTTTGAACAAAGTCAACTATAGATGAGTAAAGTATCTTCATACTTTTTGCTTGAAACGTATTTGATAATACACTGATCCTTAATGAAAAGTCTGATATTAAATTAGTTTCAGTACAATAAAGATTAAGAGAACAGTAAAGCGAATTAAGTGCAATGCTACTTCAACCACAATAATTACTGGCAAGAATATATTTTTTTTCCTAAGTTGCTCTTTTATTTAAATCAAGAATTGTGATCTATTCATATTTTCTCATGAGAGTATATTTTATTGAAGGAATTGCTTTTACATTTCAGTAGTAATTAGGGGATGGGGTGGAGGACACACTTTGAGAAAGTGGAATGTTTATAACATTTCAATTTTTTAGACATTGCATGCATTAAAATTCTTTTAATCTATTTAATTATGTAAAGTAGTTGATTTCTTTACAGCTTTAAAGTTGAAGATTGGTAAAAAATGTTTAGAAAATTTCAGACATCAGAAATTAAAAACCAAGTCTTCATCAATATATAAGGTACAATGTAACTTGAAGAACATATTGCAATGGAAGTAAAATAAATTACAAATTTAAATTAAGATAAAACTTAAGATGCAGAAATGCTTCTGAATAATGGATGATTAAAAATTAATATTTAATAACTGAACTTTGTAATACATTAAAACTAAATGCAGATTAAAACAAGTCTGATATGAAAAATATTGTAAAGTACAATAAAGTAAATATAAGTATTAAAATAATGTTTAAATCTTTCTTATCAGCACTAACAGCCACAATACCAAAAAATTACAAGTTTAACAAAATAAATTTGACGACCTTCCTTTTTTTCATAATGCAGTTGTAGCAGGGGTGTAGCTACCCCAGTATCAATGATACGGGGCCCCGGCATGTGTAACTACAGTCGAAATACAGGGTTCTAATATCTAAAAAAGGGCCCTGAAGGAATTTTGATACACGGCCCACACAGAACTAGCCATGCCAGGGAGTTGTAGGTATCACTGTGCCCCTTCTTTACTTTTTTTAATACTGAACAAAACCGTCAGAAGTTTAAAACCACAAACATTATTGAAACTTATTGCACTACAAGATTTATCTCATTTTATACTGTAACAGTTTGAAATATTTTGCACATTCTTTACTTCTATATCAAGTATATAAAACATATCATCTGAAAATAGTCCTAATAATTCACAATAAATATACTTCTTTGGATACTCTCTCTCTATCTTTTAAGAAATATCTCATTTAATATAACACATAATTAGCTTTGCTGCATATCTTAAAATTTATACTCAGTACAAGCTTCCTTGAGTAGTAAATATATAAATTTAATCAGATTAATTTTGCACGATGCCTCTTTAGAATTTTAAAACATATTAAATCAGAATGAAGCAACATGCAAGTCACTTTAATACACTTTACACATTTTCAACTTTTTCACTGAAATTATTTTCTTTTAAAATTTTAGTAGCTGTAATATATATTTAATAAATTTAAATTAAGTTCGATTGAATTTAGTTGAAAATAATTAGTAAAATAAAACACTTTTAAATGCAATAAGCTTATAATTAAAAAAACATGACAAAAAAAATTGCATTTAGAACAGCATATAGCAGGTTTGCTTACAATACATCATTAGTAAAAAGAATAAATTTCATTCACTAAAAAGTATAAATGCTTTTAAAAGCATTTGTGTTTTTAACCCCTACTATGAATTTAACCCCCCTCCACATATTTTAATTAAAACTATATTATAATCACAAAGAGTACATTTAAAAAAAACATAAAAAATTTTATCACACTAAGTCGCTCAATTTTCTAAGCAAAAAAAAAATCCAATGATGTACATTGACAAAAATAAACAGAGAGGTTAAACAGGATATTTTGGCCCCCCAAAAAACAACAAAAAAAAATTCATCTAAAACAATTTTATACATATTAAGTAAAAAAAATGAATGAAATAACCTTTAATTCATTTAAATTACTGTAATTATCTGCATGGCAAACTAATAAAAATGAAATAAATCAAAATAAAATATCAAGTTTTTAAAGCAGACTTATAAGATGGTTTACATTCCCATTAGCATTAACATGAATTCCAACTTAAACACTTCCTCCACATCACTCTAACATGAGGACTTTGAGCATTCAGAAATTTAACATGCATCAGTCTTACTAAACAACAGGCTTTTAAAATGTACCAGTACTTGAACTCAGTACTCAATAGAAATAATGTTGCAAACAAGCTCACAACTATGACCACATAGCTAATACAGTCACGTCTCAAAATTTGAATACAAGAATTTAGATCTGTGACCTTCAATTTCAAAGTTATTTGAATCATACGTCACATTTTTGGGAGAACTAAATTATCGAATTAAGTGGCATCACACTCAGCAAATCTTTTTCTTTTACTCTTTGTGCCTTCATTTAACTTATTCTGCATTTGTTTTCCCACCATTATATAATTTCTGAGATAGCAAAAACTTGTTAATTGATTGAACTTACATATTTATTGCAATTACGCCTTTTAAAATAAATATGCTTGAATTCGAGAAAAAAAAAATTGCAAAACCTGCTAGGAAATAGATAATTTATGACTGATTTGAATTGTATATGCCAAAGATTATGTGTCTACATTCCACAAAAACAGTGAAATACAAATTCAGAAAAGGAAAATATGAAATAATTTATTCTTATAAGACTACTTTAAAGAAAGAGGGCTAGCACAGCAAAAGGTATGCTACATTTATGCTTAATTATGTAACAGTATCTACATACGCCAGTAACACCCTCCGCCTGGCATAAATCTTGTGCCTAAGAACCAGAGTATAAGCTCTAGGCTGCTTCTACTGTTCTCATGTCGTTGAAGAGAGAGGGGACCGGTTCAGGGAACCAGTTGAAGGGTCATCAGCTGACACGTCAGCTGATTGTCAGAAGGGAGGGTACCCTCCGGACAGGAGTGATTGCTTTTGTCTAGTGGTCATGTTACGCGGCTTCGGTACCGAATGTCGCGGTTTTTATCCTACACAATTATTAGGGAAAAAAAGGTGTTTCCTATTAAATGCTAAAAGTGACAGCTATACAATTTCTCTGGTTGTGTATTTTTTCAAGTAAATACTCTGTGTTCATAAAATACAGATTCTATATTTTATATAACTTTATTTAACCATCAATTTGTAAAAATTGCCATGGGATTATAACAACAGATCATATTTGAAAAATATTAATCTTTCAATGGCAAAAGAAATCAAAGATAATTATTATTATTATTTATGAAAAGAATTAAGAGATGCATTTCAAGAGAAAATACGTATCCATAAACTTTCCAGGAACTAATATATGTTGACAAAAACAAACAAACATACTTCACAAACAAAGTAAAACAAGATAGATTTGTTTATATTAGTAATAAGATATTAAAATATCTCAGCCCTTAAAAGTTTCATACTATAACTTTATGTATTTGAGTCCTATGTAATATTTAAAAATGCATTAAGTGATATATATACATATATAGAATAGCAAACTAAATTATATGCAAGGAAAAAAATACATGGAAAAAGTATTAATTGTTGAGGTGCATTACCATGCAACACAGTAGGTACAGATATAATCCATGCAGCTGCAGTCAAGTTCAGATAACTTGTACCAGCACAATTAATAAAATAAACAAATTTTATGAGTGCATAAATTCTTAATTTTTCCTTCTCATATTTCAGGTTTCATTGACTAAAATTTTCTTTATGAATAGTGATAAGATATTTAAGCAGAAAGAAAAATTAAATAATTTACTGATATTTATAACATTACATTTTATATAACTTACTTCGCTGTCAGGAAAGACATGCCGATCCTTTGATGTACCAGGTATGGCAAAATGAGCATCACTTATACTTGTATCATCTAAAAACACATGAGGAGTTGGTAAATCTAGATTTCCTGGATCAGATGTGAACTGACGTTCTCGACACAGAGTATGAGGACCAAAAATTTCATTAAAGTCCATTTCCTTTCAATTCTAAATAAATATAAAACATTACATTTTGGAAATGAATACTGTACATTATAATTATATTCTTATACAAAGTTAGCTTAAATGACTCTCAATATTAAGAGAGATACAACCTACAAAGATGGGTGATACACTCTACATACATTCTAAGATTAAAAGCTCACCTCATAGCATGTCTGTTCACAAGATGGCAGGCCTTTAGTGGCACTGTACAAGATGGCAGTAATGCAGAAGAGCTTTTTGTATTGGAATATGTTAAGAGTTTTTTGGTTACAAGTGTTTAGTTGTACATTTCTACACAAACACGGAAAAGCAGCACCTGGTCACAAAAGTATTTTGCATTGGTTTCACCAGTTTCATATAACTGGAAAGTAATAATCTGTAAGTCTCTGTAAATGGAAAGGCACTGGGCAACTGTGTCTTGAAAGATATCGTGGAGCATGCAAGGCAGAGCTTTGTGTACAATGCACAAAAATCAGCCATTCGTGCAAGCTGAAAACTGGCCATTCTGCAGAAAACAGTGTGGAATGTTTTGCATCAATGTTTGGATTTCAAATCCCCCTGCTTGCAATTGTTACAACACATAAACAAATGTGATTATGTCCACCAATTTGATTTTTACACCAAATGCAGTAAGTAAGCTATGGAGGATGACTTAGCGGGGACATTCATATTCAAAAACGAGTCAACTTTCCATTTGTCAGGCAAGGTGAATCATCACAATGAGAAGGTGGATTACTGAACTGCCACATGTCAATGTGGAATTGGAATGAGATTTTCTAAAAGTGAACGTCTTCTGTGTCACATCAAAGCCATATGAACCCTTTTTTTTTCATGAAGCAGGAGACGATAGGTTTAGTGTACTTGGATATGTTAAGTTATGGTTGCTTCCACAACGGACTACATGACTTTCATCTTTCAAATGTACAGTGCACCACCTAACTGGAGCACAAATGTCAACAAATTTCTCAGCAGAACTCAATATATGGATAGGGTATGCTGGTCTGGATGATGTTCATCTGCCGCCATGCCCCCCCCCCCTACTCTCCTTGTTATTTCTTCCAGTGGGATTATGTGAAGGTCAAAGTTTATGTATCCCCAATACCAACAATGCTGCAAGAGAGAGTTCTGTTAGAATGTATCACTGCTACTGTAATGGACATTGACAGAAACATGCTGGACAGGAATTGGATAACCATTAGGATGTGTGCCAGGCGTCAAAGGGTCCACACATTGAGCATTTGTAGAACTGGAAACTGCGTGAGTGTATGTATCTTTTTATGCATCACCTGCCTTAATACACTGTATAAAAAAAAGTCCTTTGAAACCTGATGTGTGTGTGTGTGAACCATTTAAGCTATCCCTGTATAATGCATTAGAAAAAAAAATAAAGATTGAAGGCAAGAATAAAATTTTTTAGAACACACACAAAACTTAAATAATGTAACTCTTGGAATAACTATGAGCTTACTCAAAAAGTTGCTTGGATTTATTCATAGAAAGGGGATACACACACAATGAAGCCAAGTTACCCAAAATGTGGTAAAATTCTTACATAAGAAATAAAAATATATTAAAAGAGAAAAATGTTTATTGAAACTCAACTCTTGCACATGATTTCAGGAATACTCTTAACAGAAGACACATAGATTTATTCTTTATTATATTTTATATATAATTATAATGCTTGTCATAAAATCCCAGCTATATGAGCAGCTTTGAAATCAAAAGTTATTTTCAAAGAATTCCCAAATCAGTTTTATTAAATCTTTTGATTTGTTCTTTCTTGGCTATAACAAATATATTAGTTTTAAGATCTCTGCAGGTCTTAAAGAGTTTCAGGACAAAAGACTTAATCAAACACAATGCATAAAATGTTTTTTCACATTCTAGAGTTACTTTTCTTCTCAGTTTTACTCCTTTCCATCATGACAATTGCTTATACAATATTATTTCAACATTTTTATTTCACTTCATAGTTCACATTTTATAAGATTCATATTTGTTCTAACATGATATACCAAATACTTGCACCAATATAAACAAATATAAATATTCACAATAATTTTATAATAGCGGTTCATAATTAAGTATAATGTATAAAAGATATATCCCACTGATATACAGTTGAATCTTGCTATAATAATCCTGAAACATAGTGAACTCTCTAGTATAATGAACTTTTCCTGTGTTTTCAATTGAACTCCTATTGAACTGTTACTTCAAACATTGAAAGGTCATTTCATACATATGCATCAGGATTCCAAAACACAGTATTCCTAAACTTGTCTCAAATCCCACTATTTCACCATCTCTGCTGTGTCTAGTAGAAGCCTTTAAAGCCTAGTGCAAAAGCCTTTGATTGGCTACCTTTGGTGGCATGCTGCTTACTACTTTGATGTGAAGAGACAAATGTATTTCTGCGTAGGATGTAGAAAACTGAAAAGCTAACTAAGGCCTTATGAATTACGGGATTGTGAGGAGAAATACATTTTAAACACTGATGAAAGTGGATTACTTTACAAAATGATTCTGAATAAAACTTATAAACTTAAGAGAGAAAAAATGCACCAGTGGGAAGATGTAGAGAATTAATAGTACTTGTTCTTGTGTACATGAAATGGACAAATTTAGCAAAATGGTAAAGCAAGAAGCATTTGAACTTCAGAGGCAACATTTAGATTTCTATTTGTATGAATTTATTTATGTTGCATCCACATGCCCCCCGCCCCCGGCATTTTTCACCATTTTGAAATTGGTGCTTTGGCATCCTGATTATTTAGATGTTACTAGATCTTTCCTTTATTTTAAGTGCACATTTTATTTAAATATAGTACTAAATTCTTCTAAATTCCTGTCAATTTATTCATCGATGGGCTGATATAGAAGATGCAAGTACAGGAATTGGTTTTTGTACATGTGCAGAAATGACGACAGTGTTTAGCAATATGAACTTGGTGATGTCCTGATTTTATGAAATTAGTAAACAGTATAATATTGTAAGTATCATAATTTATTAGCAAATGGTGGGTTATCACAACAATTATTTCCCAGAAAACTACCATCAAATGTAAGAAAATTTCAATGTTTCAACAAAATTGGATGCAGCAAACTTCTTATATTGCATCTATACAATTCACTATGAGGTTTCATTGTAAAAAAGATATTCTCATAGGCAAGATTAGGAAGTTATTTTGCTTAACATGAAACCTATCTTTTTTTTATCTCTTTGTTATAGGTTCTTGGAAATAATATCACTCTGCTATTTGAATTAACTTTTATTAAAAAAATATATCAAATGTATTTTTCAATATTCCACCTCTTGTTATTATTTTTACCAAATGCACTTGCCTCCGAAAGTCTGCGTACAGATGATCATCTTTCATATTCATGCAAAGATCGCTAATTAAATGAAGTCTTTCTGAATCAATACTATTTTTTATTGATTCCTCTAATGTCATAAATTCAAAGAGTAAAAGCAATAATCACCTGATTATTACATAAAATAATACAAATATTTATAACTTAAGAACAACACAAATAACATGAGTCAAAAGTCTGCCTACACTGGAAAAAACATTTACAAAAATGTATTGTCATTAAAAGTTAATACTTTTTAAGCTATTCTGTTCTTTCTATAACTATCTCAAAATATTTGGCAAAGATTCAACAAGCTTAGTTGTCTCATCTGTGTGTGGTTATTTTGTTCCATTCTTTTACTATGACAGATTTGATCATTTACCTCTCTTGGATGTTATTACGTTCTTCCTGATTATTCACTCCAGTAAATCCCACAAATGCTGTATTGTGCTTAAGTCTAGGGACTGGAATGGCTTCTTGAATTGGTTTGGGATATGGTAGAACAGCCATGGTTTCACAATATAAGCCATTTGTTTGGTACCATTGTAATGCTGAAAGTAATAATCATCAATAGCCACAAGTTTCTCATCACTTTCTCTGATATTTTACTTCCATAAGATCAAGTAATCCATTTTGTACATTGTTGATTCAATGAATTCCAGATTACTAATCCAAAGGCTTCCTATGCACCTCCAAACATTGTACCTCCTCCTTCATGTTTGATAGTCAAAAAAATATTCTCTTAATTAAGATCTGTTCAGGAGTTTTTGCAAGCATTTTGTCCTTTTTGATGCCAAAAATACAAAAATTACTTTCAATTGAATTTATTACATTTTTCTAAGACATATGTGCCCTATTTAGGTGTTTTTTGACAAAAGTCATTCGCTTAGCTGTTCATTCGAAAAATGAATGACTTCTTGAGTGCAACTCGGCCATGGTAGTTATCCTTTTTCAGTTTTCAAATTGTACTTAAAGTCACATTTTTTTTTAAATATCTCAGCAACACTTTTAGCTATTTGTGAAGCTTACAGTCTTGGATTTATTTATATAGAGTGTTTTACAAAGCAAGATTCTCAAGGTGACACTGCAGACAAGTGGCCAAATCATGGCTTGGATGTTAAAATTTCAGTTTATTTGTAGTTTATAAACACTTTTTGAATCAATGAATGTCTCCTATTAACAGTTTAAGCAATTTCTTTAAAAATTTTCCCCTTTTCTAAAGATCTATGATGATTTTTCTTTCAACAATATATCGATATGTTTTCTGTTACATGTCATGGAATCACAGACTTTCAAATCTCAAATCCTAAATAAATTGTAAAAGAAGCTTATAATTACTTAAAAACACGATTTAGTGCAATTATTTTACAAAGTCTTTAAAAGTTCTATTTTGTAAGTGTACTCTGACTTTTGGCATAGGTGGTTGGTGATTATTTGGTGGTCATTCTTGTTTTTTCATGCTAAGGCAGATTTTGTTTCTATTGTTTGAATAAGGAAATTTTGAAGAATCCCTGACAGGTATGTTGATTTTCTGAAGTGAGATTTTAATAGTAATTATAGCCTAAACACGCAAGAAGATTGTCTGTACGCAGACTTTCGGAGGCAAGTGTATATGTAATTCGGTTCATCTACCACAGCAGGTCATTTGACCCATAGAAGTATTTATATGAAATACATATTTGTATGAATGATTGTATATCAAACCCATCAAATTAGCACCCACATTTCTGCAATCATTTATATAAGTTTGTAAAAAATATGAGTTCCAAGAACCTACTTGTTGTTCTTTGAATCCGAGTTCCTTATATTCCAGATTTGGTATAACAATTATATGTAAATCATTTGAAGAGAATCATTTGCCAAGCAGATCAAAGAAAATATGCAACATTTTTCATCAAAATTATATAAATTGGACCACTGTATGCTTACTGTTTACAAAAGTAAGCCAAGAAAAATGATTCTCTTACTAAGCCCAAAGCATAAAACTACAAACATTGAAAAAAGTGATAAGCACATACCTGAAACAATCAGATTCTAAAATGGTATAAAATTCAACTAAATATGATGAATCAGATAAGAAAATACTCAGTGAAATCAAAATCACAGCCATAATGTGTTTACAGGTTTTATTAATATACTTAATCTGGCAGGAATAAATTCGTGGGTATTTGTGCATAGAAACAGGAGATAATACAAAACAAGAATTTTCTTTCAAATTGGTTGAAGAACTTGCCAAAGAATATCAACATTTTCAACAAAATGATATCCAGGAAAAGCTTCTGCTTCTTCAAGTCTGATTTCAGGTGAGCAAAAACAAAGTATAAAATAAGGCATTGGAAAAAGAAAACAGTACCTACATATCATCACAATTTGTTTGGCTACCTTGCAGTGCCGATTTAAGCTTATTTTGGGCCCTGGGCACAGAAGAACTACTGGCCCCCTTAGCACTGGAGGATTGAAATTTATAACCAGAAAATGTAGTTATGTCCAGCTTTTAAGGGCCCCCGCCCCAATGGATACACCGGCATTGCTACCTTGACAACATTGGTATACTATTGGAAACATGATGGCAATATTGAATAAAATTGCACAAATTCTATGAAAAGGAATACACTGGTGAAAATATAGAATGTAACTACTAAATAATAATGAATATAAGAGAAAAAAAAAAGTAATTTTTAGCATTATAATTTCTATGTTTATTTCACACAAAAAATAATAAATATAAGAAAAAAAAGATTAATTTTTAACTATACAGTTCCTGCCCTTATTTCGCAATATATAAATTACATTTAGGTGTAAAATATGAAGAAACAGAATTTAAAATAGATTCAAAACTGCCTTTTTTGTCCTTTTCCTGATCTTGTTGCCACAGGAATTCAGCTAAGTAAGACTCCAGATGACATCTGGTTGTACCCCTTTGTGCTTCTAATTTCGCAGAGGTCCACATTCTTTCTATATTTTGGGCATGAACACTCATTTCAAGGCCTACAAAACTGTACTTTTAATTAACTTTCAAGTGACAAAATCTAGCAATTGCCATTACATCTGTCTCATACGCGTTCCAACTATTTAAAAACCACATACTTCTTTCTTCAATACTATTAACAATTTCCTGGAGAAGAGCACTTGCTTTTCTATTCAGTATGGTTATCAGAAAACTTTCTTTTGTCTCTCAACAGACACCACCAAATATCGTTTGTTCTGGCAATATTCATCCAGAATTATTTTTTCTTCTCCTGAACCAACTTTCATCTACTTCCACTATATAGCCCAAGTGTACCTATTTTCTTTCATTTTGAAGTCAAAAATAGAAACCTCTCACATATAATTGTTCTAGTCTATAACTGCTTTGTCTGCTAAAATTAGCTTTTCCTCCCAAAATTTGATTGAGGTTAATTCTTTTTGCACCAGCAATAAATAAATCTTACTGATGTTACAAAAAGGGGATACAACTTTCTTCAAATCTTTTACCAGATTGTATTCCTTTGCGATGATTACATTTTGCAAGGCTACATTTCCAAAAATTTGTTTTCCAAAATAAAGCTTCATTGAATGACAGTTTAAACATTTCTTTAACTCTGGTAAAATATTTTTTTTTTGTAATAATAACCAGCATCTTTTTCTGAATTTGGTAAATCTCAGAAGCATTTTCGTATTGAATCTCACAATATCAACAGAATATTACATCTGAAATGGCAAAAAGCTGAAAAAATCTGAATCAAAGACATAGGCATATGTGCACCAAGCAAAGCAAATGTTTAATTGCATGTACAACGAAAAACGCCATTAATTTTGAGAGAATTGTACTATATATTATTGTAGTATTGTAATTATATATAATTAGTATATCATAATATAATACTGATTATATATAGTTACATTATTATTCTAAATTTTATTAGTTAAGATTTCAGTAAATTTTAACTCTATAGAGACCACCTTCAAATGATTTGAGATCAGATTAACAGTTAGGCTTAAGATGTCAGCAAGTGGAGAAATATTAAGTGAATCACAAAGTAGCCAATTCAGTGCCTTTGTGTGCAAAATCAAGGTTGCCAATTTGGCAAGTTATTAATAGAGTTAGCAATTGTTGTGATAATACGTAAGTATCAGAAAAATCTACAAACATCTGTTTTCAGTGCAAAAAACATGTAAAAAATTTAAATTACAAAGTCCCATATTTTGCAAAATATGTGGTGAAAGTGAATAAACTTTATACATTATTTATATCCAAATTTAAAACTTCTTATGTTTCTTTCAATTAAATAAAGATGGAGCTGATATTTAAGAAAAATGCTTTCATATATTAAATGTAACTATTTTTTTTTACATCTTAAAAATAGATATACATGAAATGTCAGTAAGTTTAGTGTTAAATGACTGTAGTACAGATTAGGGTGTCTCTTAGCTTTGGCAATGTTTTTTAGATTTTATGGCAAGAGAGATTTAATTCTGGTAAATAGTTTACTTTGATAATTCAGATACAATAAAATTCAGATTTATTTTGATAAGATCACATGTTCTCTATATTTGATTGGTATTCATTATTTAAAATTAGCTGATGCTTTTAAAAAGACAGATGATTCCTTTAAGAATAAACATTTCATTGCTCTTGTTGAAAAACTTCATTAAAATTTTGGGTTTGATATTCATAACAAATTTATATCGGTTTTTTTAATTTTTGGGGTTTGCCTTCCAATGATTTTCCTGAACAGTATAACTGAGACACATAATTTACATTCTTTATCTAAAAGGATTTTTAGTGCGATACCTGTGTGATCCAATGACATATCACTAAAAGTTTAATTTTAATTATCGACTGTTCAGTTTGCAAAAAATAATAAGCATTTGATTAAGAATTTCATTATTGACATTAATTGGAAATAACCCAAGAGAGAAATAAACAGGTATCATATTAAGGGGTCTGTGAGAAAAATAGTTAACATTAGGCATGATCCAGACTTAATGGCAATGATTATATAATTCAAAAAGCTGACTGCGATTTGATTTCTTTCGAGGTAACTGTGTTGGAGTTCTGATTTCATACACAAAAGGATGCACAAAATCAGCAATTTAATGAGTGGTTTTTTACATCTTACTCAGTGATCTTAAGAATTATTTTTCCTTATAAGAATAATAATTCTAAAAGAAAGTAAGTCTTTATTTTTTAGAAATGGTATAATTTTTTTTAATGTTTAAATGTTTCATCAATTGACTAAGTTTCAATAATTCTTTTATACATAAATATTAAATATTTGTATTTTATTATATGCAAAAAACTATCAATAAACATTTCAATAATTTATATAGCACCCTCACCCCTCCAAAAAAAATTTCCAACTTCTGCAATGGGTACACTAATCTACACTTTAGACAAATACCTAAAAAATAAAGAGACTTACTTTTTCTTATAGAATGACAATTCTAAGGGAAAAAAACTTTTTAAAGATCACCAAGAAAGATACAATACCATTAGTTAAATTGCCGTTTATGAGCATCCTTTTCCATATGAAATTAGAAATTCAGAATAGAATTGAATCTCAAATGAAGGAATTAAGTTCTAGTTGCACTCAAGAAGCTTGTACTTTGAGACAGTAACCTTAAAAGAAATGAAATCACAGTTGGCTTTTCGAATCTATATATATATTCATTCTCATTACAATTTGGGAGATGATACCTAATTTACTTTCTTCAACAAAGCTAAGGCTAACGACAGGCGTAAAAATTATAGCCCTTAGCCACGATGAATTTCACGGGCCTCGATCTGACTTCGTCAGGCAGGTGGCATTAGTTACAACAACACTTTCTTCAACTATTACTTCTAGCAAATTTCCAAATATGATATGTAATCATTCTTCTTACAGTATTTGCAAATAAATTCAACAGTCACAAATTTTTCTTCTCAATCAAATGACTGAGAAGACAAGCTGAACGTTTTACAATTAAAATCAAACCTTTAGCAATGCATAAATTCTATCTATCGCAGGTATTTTTCCCTTGTGCTCCAAAAATCATTTTAGAAAAAAAAATGTAAATTATACATCTTAGTTGTACAGTTTAGAAAAAACTGAAGGCAAACCCCCAAAATTAAAAAAGTAATATAAATTTGCAATGGATATCAAAGTTGAAATCTTCAATAAAGTTTTTCAAAAGAGCAATGAAATATTTGTCTATAGTCCATCTTTAAAAAACATCTCCAATTCTAAATAATGAATACCAACCAAGTATAGAACACTCATAACCATATCAGAATAAGTCCTCATTTCATTGCATCTGTATTACGAAAGTAAACAGGCTGCCAGAAAGAAATCATTATCTACACTAACCTACACTCCAGTCAAATATTAAATTAATTTACTAAATTCCAATAATTCTCTTTTATAGATGTTAAAATTTCTATTTTACATTGCTATTATTTTGTTTGGAATTTCCTATTTTGTTATGTGCGAACAACTATTAACAAACATTAATACCCTGGTAACTGCTGAAAGCCGTCTCCAAAAGACTACCAACTTAGCTAAGGCACACCCTAATCTATACTTTAAATGAGTTAAATAAATATATTCCATATAATATAAGTATTTAACTTTTTTTTGTTAATTTAGCATGCAACGTAGTTAAATTATAAGGCTTTAAATCAGAAATTATTACATTAAAAAATGTTCAAAATCTAATTGGAACTATGCTCTTCTTGCATATTTTCCAATATGATGTTTGGAAGAGAGAGAGAAAGAGAAAGCTTAATCCTAAAAACATTCAAGAAATGAAAAGGTAGAAAGTATGCACCTAAATCTGGCAAAATGTTATAAGTAAAAAAAAGAAAAAAAAATTGGAAGCTTTTTGAAAATGGAAAATTAAAACAGCAATAAGGAACAAATGAAGAACTAAAACAACAAATACCATGACTACAGATTTTTAAACTTCATACTAAACAAATGTAAATTAGATAATGTTAAACTTGTGTGTGTCATCCAGTTTAAAACAAACCACACATTTACATTATTCATCATGAATCGATATTAATAACTAAGAGGAGATTCACTGTCTATGTACAGCAAAGGTTTAAATTCCACAAAACTAGGTGGGCCGCAAAAAGAAAAAAATCAGTATTCATAGAAACATGTTTATTTTGAAAAATACATTATAATACACATAAATAAAAGAAAAAGGTAATGTTTACATCCTGACACTTAAAATCTCTTCTCTGTAACTATCTTTTCTATTTCGGGAGAGAAATTGATATTTTATTATACATTAGTGTGTGCCGATATACTGGCCGGGCTGTAAAAATGTTCATTGTGGACCATGAGTATGACATCGCTGATGTACAACATCAAGGTAATTAATAGTTATTTACATGTGAAAAAAAAATAGGAAGAATGTAACTTATAGTATCTGAACTTGTAAAGATCACAGTAGCACTTAAAAGATAAGCAAAAAAAAAAGATTTTCAGATATAAATTCTTCTCTAATAAGATTGATAGAAATACAGTCAGATAATATTCCATAAAAGAGCACATGAAAAGTGAGAAAATTACATGCCAACTGCTTGTATTTTAGATTTTTGATTCAATCTTCAAAAACACTTGATTAAAATGGACAAGGATTGCAAATTAATTTTTAAACAAATGGCCATCATTTGTAGAGATAAACATAATTCACAAACTAAAGTAAAACCAAGCAGTTTTAATAAAGTAACAAATATCAACTTCGAAATATATATATATATAAAATAATAATTCATAATGTATTAATTGTTGTAATTCGATCATAATGTATTAATTGTTACAGTAGCCACAAAAGTGTTCATACACTAGCAATTTTCTATAACACTTAATGTTTCCAACCTATGAAAATTAATACATTAGAAATGTGTAATTTTTTTATAATATCTGCAACTTGTTATTTAAATAACAATCAATTTTTGAACCATTATTTTTTGAAAAATTAATTATAAAAAAACTACTAAAAATTACACAACAAAAGTCTTCATACATTTAAGAAAACCTTAACATAGCTTTAAATATTTTGCATTTCTTTTTCAATTTAGTAAGTAGGATATATCTTTTAGCACACAGAACAACTTTTAAATATCTTAGAATAATTTTCATCAGTTTTTTGTAATTTCTGCATCAATGTTCCTCCATTCTTCTGTGGTCACTGTTTTTATTTCACATTTTTTGTTTTTATAAGTCACTTTTTCTTACTTTAAATTCAAATTCTCACCAAATATGAATAAATGGGCATAAATAAGCTGATTTAGGAGGTGTTCTTAGAATTTGGGGGCAGTTATGGAGACACCAGAGGCGGGTATTGAGAGCAGTATGCTTGGGATCATTATCTTGTTAAAAAATGTCTCCTATACCTAAATTTTGGGCAGATAATTTCAAATTGTTCTTTAAAACATTTAAATAAAACTCATGATTCTAAATACCATAAAAAAAACTAAATTACCTAATTCTAAAGCCCCCCACACACAATTTACATCCCCACACAAGAACACTTCCACCTTCATGCTTCTCTATTCTAACTAAATTCTTGGGATTAAGTTTCAGAAAATACAACATTGACAGCAAACGGGTTGGGATGATAGAAAATCAAACATTTTGGTTCTGATGGCCATGTAATAGTTTGGAGAAGGAAAAAAAAATGAGGGATTCCCGAGAATTTAGTTGGAACAGAGAAACATGGAGGTATTTTTGTGTGGGGATGTAAATCAGCTTCAAGATTAAGTAATTTAGTATTTTTTATAAAAAATTTGAAATTATCAGCCCAAAATTTGGAAATAGGAGAAAACTTCATTTTTTAACAAGATAATGACTTCAAGCGCACTGCTTGCAACACACACTTCTGGTGTCTTTATAACTGTCCCCAAATTCTGAAAACACATCCTAAATCACCTGACTATTTAAAATAAGAAAACATGGCATGTAAAAACAGTGATCACAGAAAAATGAAGGAACATGAAATCTATACTAAGAACTATCTAAACCAGGGTCCGACAACTTATGGCCCATGTGCTATATGTGGCATGCCATACAATTCTCAGTGGCACTCTGCACAGCTCTACAAATTTGTCAATTTTTGAGAGGATAGAAGTTCATAAATTTGTAATGGACCTTATTTGACAAACATCTTCAAAATTATGGACATTTATGGAATTATGAAAAAAATCTGAAAGATAACTATTTTGTAAATTATTGAATGTCGTTGCTGGAAAGATACAATTGATTGAAGAGAGAAAATTATACGTACTCTGCTTTCCGCTTTTGGTTCTATATATCTAAGTAAAAAAAATCTTTCCTCATTTAAAAAATATTTTGACTTTGCATAGAAAGTGTTTAACTGAAAGCTCAGAATCGTGTCAAATTCGAAGTCACAAATTATACCAGGATTTTGCTATATGAAAGTTGAGCAGTGCAAGCACTAGGTTCACACACACACATTAAAATTATTTATCTTTTTTTTTATTTCACTATAATAAAGGGAAATGCTTATACTTCAGGTTGTCTATTTCTTATTTAAATAAATATGTTTAAAAATACATAACATATATGTACAATTTAAGTTTTTTTATTTTTATTGAAGAAATAGTTATATTTTATGCCGTTTATTTTTATGTCAAGAAATATGTTTAAATGATGCAAAACTAATACATAGTAAAACTGTAAACCTATATTATTGACCTGTATTCTTTAACTCAGCTTGCATTATCGAGAGAATTGAATTGTTTCAAAAACATCCTACTGAGTGGCACGATGAATCACATCGGCTGATTAATTTGGCAAGTTACAGCTAAAAGGTTACCAACCCCTGATCTAAACTGATGAAATCCATACCAAGACATTTAAAAGTTGTTGTGAACATTGAAAGATATCCTACTAAGTACTAAATTAAGAAAGAAATACAATATTTGAAGCTATGTTGAGATTTTTTTTAAGTGTATGAAGACTTTTGTGGTGTAATTTTTTAGTAGTTTTTTGATTAATTTTTCAAAATAATAGCTATACTATATTTTAAAAAATTAATTACATTATTTAAATCAGAACAAGTTGCAGATACTATATAAAAATTTCAATTCCAATATGTTAATTTTTATTAGTCAAAAACAATAAATTTGATAGAAAATTGCAAGCGTATGAACACTTATGTGGGCCATTGTATTTATCTAAAACACTCTGAATGAAATAAAGCATAACAAAAATCAGAATGGAAGTGAAAAACAAAAGTTTTTAATTTTCTTAATTATCCATCTAATTTAGCAAAAGAAGAACAAAAAAAAATTTTGTCTCGGTAAACAATAAAAACTGGAGAAATTAATAGAGATACAAAATATTTTCCTCTTATGCATGCAAGTATGGTATTTTTTCATATACTAGAACACTGGTGGTAGATTTCTTAAAACTAATTTAATTTACTTAGAAAAACTGATCATGTTCAATAAATGAATTCATTTCGATACAGAATTTTCCTAGCATTTGAAAGTTTTGGGTATTAAACAAGAAAAAAAAACATTTAAATGTTTTTAAGATATAAAAAAATTGAAACAATATTTCAAAGTTAGAATAAGACTAATTAGCAGTTTTTATGAACACAATTTATATCTCACTTAAAGCTTATTTTAAGTCGGTTCATTTCTAACTTCCAGATTGGAATGACTATTTTATTTAAATATATTTTGGTGATTCTTTAATATAAAGACTTGTATGATTCTGCAACTTTTTTTAGATAATTTTGGCCAAACTCTGGCACAGAAAAGTAATGATAGGCTTTCCAATCAGATTAATCACTTTAAGACATTGCGTAAAACTTCAAAGAATATTCTTTTCATTATATTCTCTTGTCTCAAGATCCCACATCTTTCATTCTTGGGATTTATTATCAAACACAATTTGTCATTTAATAATATTAATTACTGATTCAAATTATATTTCTTGCTGTCAAGTACTTTTCTTTTGTCACTCTAAGACAACTTTTTGTACATTTAGTACTGTCAGGCAAGTTAATTTTTTCTTAATATGTATAGTTAATTATTTAATTTCTTGTGCTTATATGTGACATCTTTTCATTACCTATGTACAATTTGTGATTACTGTTAAGGTTTAATTCATGTTTATTAGAATTGTAGATTGCTTAAAAATATTTCTTTTCTCTTTTCAGAATATTTGTCATGCTACAAATCTCCATAATAGGTACACATAAATTAAGTATATTTTTATTTCATGCTTCATCGTGAGATTAGAGAAATTCCTGCCTTTGATTTTCATCTCCCATTTAAGGAGCATGAAGAGGAAAGGGGATAAACTCTTCTATTTTAAATCATTTAAGAGTGAAAAATATTTTGGTAACCATATGTTTTCCTTGGCAAAGAAAAATAAACCAAGAAATTCTGTGATATTATAGAGAAGTCTTAATAATTGAGAAGCCCCTTAATTTCTAGATCACACTTTCATAAAAAGGGAAATTTAACCAAAAATTAACTAAAACTTTTTAGAAAATACCAACATGCTTCCAAAAGTTGGGAAATATATATTTAATTAGATTTAAGAACATAATCATAAAGAGATAGTACAATATTTTTATTTGTATAGAATAAATTATACACCACCTGCTATACATGCTCAATGTAGTACTAATTTATTTTTTTGAAAAGACTACATTTAATATATATAATAGAAATACACTATATATATACGTAATAGAAATACACTATATATATATACGTAATAGAAATACACTATATATACATAATAGAAATACACTATATATACATAATAAAAATACACTAAATGTAATTATAAAAAAACCCACCAAACATTTTGCAATATTGTCATCTGTTTTGAAAGAAATAACTGTGTATAAAAGATAGTTAAAAATATTCAAAGTCCATACTTCGATTAATAATTAAAAAATAAATCTGACCAGTCCCTAAACATAGCAAAAATAATTATCACAATATGAAAGAAAAATAATTCGCAAATATCGATATTTCCATAAAATGCATTGACTCTGAGCAAAGAAATGAAAATAAAGTAAATCATAAACACATAGTAAACTTTAAGTTATATAGTAATAAATAATGAATTTGTGTGATATTCAAAATTATATTGATTATTCAACGATTAATGAAAATGTAAAATTATTTTCCTATTCGTTTTACAGACACAACTTACTTATAGTCGCCTTCCAGTTTAAATACATAATATTACCAAATCATCAAAACTACGAAAATGATAAGATGATTGCCGATTACATAGGATGTTTTGAAGTAAAATAATTTAAATAACTCAGCGATTATACAAAAATAAAATTACGAAACAAGAAATTGTTATGACAGCTCACAGAAACGATAGACGAATCAAATGTTAAAGCAATAGTAGAAGTTCCTTCGACTGTACATAAAAATAAGACAACAGGCAAGGTGATAGTAACAGCTGTTTTTCATAAGCATTAAATTAATTTATTAATTAGATTTGATCCACTTTTGCTATGTGGTATATTTTAGTAACACAGTGAAATAGATGATTAATCAGGAAGGAAGAGTAGAATTTGTGTAAACTTTCTAAGAGGTCATGGTTCATTTCTGAAAAGTACGACAGAAACATACTGTTCAAATTCTAAAACAGTTTCCTAGAATAAAGCAAATTTTCGACAAAAAAAGAAAAGATAAATCCATATAAATATGTTCGTAATGAACTTAATTTTTTCAATGAAATAAGAATAGTCTTACCAATGTGCGCTGCATTCATTTGACCTCACTAACATGTAAAGAGTGAATGTTTTATTAACGTGGCACTATAGGAAGCTGCACGAGGGCTGTTGGTGGTGGACCTCATAATTTTGTACCATGGTCAAATGACGAGGATAACATCCTAGCTGGCACCCACATCTATCAACTTCTACACCACACCAACGGGAGGACGTTTGAGCCTAGAAAGATTTAAAAAAACTGCGGTCCCCTTTACATGGTGGGGATCTTCAGAGGCACTAGGCTCTAACTTTTGATACGCTAGCCATGAGTCCATGAACTTCACCACTAGGTTACTGTGAACACACAAAAATGTGGCAAATACAGTAACAAAATCAGCTTGCCAACTTTGTGTACAGGCTTAGTATACATTTTTCTTGCATTTTCAAAATCTGTAATCCCTATCATACAAGAAAACATTTCTTTCAATACATATATGGGTTATAATGCTAAATACCTTGTGTTGAAGAGCACTAGCGTAGCTAGACCTGAGTGGGCCCTGTATCAAAATTCCTTGGAAGTCCTTTCTGTGGGGTAAGGTGGTCCCTAAACTTGTTACGATTTTTCGTTGATACATTATAGGGCCCCTGAAGCTTGAGGGCCTCATATCATAGATGCGGCTGATACGATGATAGCTACTCCCCTGTTGAAGAACCAAAGAAAATTTTTCTCCTTTGGTTTTCCGACTACGTTCGGAACCGTGATTTTAAAAAAGCGCATAAATGGATAATTTTCATGGATTACGGTTTTTTCTTGTTTTGGTCGTCGGTAGGGAAAGGTTGTTACCGGTAGGAAACTTTTCAAGCGGATTCGAAGTGGTGAGACCGTTTTGATTTTTTTTTCTCTTGAAATTTATTTAGTATATCTTTTCTTCTATCTTCGGATAAGACATTTTTTAGTACTTACACAAGATAGTGTAAAGATACAAAATTGAGAGAGAATTGGAGTGAGGAAGAAAAAATGGGTGATTACCTTCACCCAAACAATAAAATGGAGGTAGAAAATACGCATACTAATTTTTCATTAAATAAATATAGAAGTAATTTAACAGATTTGGAATTATATTAGCTAAGTTTGAGGAAGGTCAAAATTTAAGTACGAATCCGAATATTGCAATTTTCTTAAAATCAGAAAATTTCCAGAGGGGAAATCCAATTAAATTAAAAGAAATAATAATGAAAAAGTTCACAATTAAAAAAAGTATTCTAAGTATAAGCAAAACAAGAAACGGAGAAATTATAATTAAAACAAACTGTTGCGAGACCGCCAAAGAAGCATTAAAAATTAAAGAAATTAATGGAGTAAAAATAAGTACAAGATTGTCCCTTATTGGCATAACCAGTAGTTACATATTACAAGGAATAGACACAGAATATACAATAGATGACATAAAATCGGAATTAGGAAATAGCAATTATCAAATATTTGATATTCAACGTTTTATCAAAAAAAACAGAATCTGGATTCAAACCAATCAAAACAATTAAAGTTACCCAAATTGGATACCGTATTCCCGAAAGTGTTCCAATAGGATTTGAAATGTTTAAAACTAACATTTACTTTGAAAAACCTAAACAATGCACAAACTATTGGAAATTCGGACACTTTCAAAAATTCTGCCGAAGCTCAATAAAATGCCGAATATGTTCATTAAACCACCCTGAAAATGAGTGTAAAGAAACTGAAATAAAAAAAAATGTAGCTCTTGTGGAGAAGCGCATGAAGCCAACTCTAAAATTTGCAAAAAATATCAAGACGAAGTTGAAATCTTAAAAATTAAAGTACAGCAACAAATCTCGAGAGAAATGAAGCATTTGAGAAATTCCAAAAGGCAAAAAAAAAAAAAAAA
>BMAV01014129.1:106740-149515 GCA_019973955.1 Trichonephila inaurata madagascariensis
CCCATTTTTCAGGCAACTTAAAAATTCTGCTTTTTAAGAATCTCTCAGATTTTTCAGCAAAACATTTTTCTACGTGATTTTCTATATCGGGCAAAGAGTTGAAGTTCTTTCCATTAAGAGAATTTTGTAATGATTGAAATAGTTTGAAATCAGAGGGTACGAAACCTGGTGAATATGGTGGCTGGTGTAGAGTAGTGAACGCCAAACTTTTGAACTTAACGGACCTCTAAATGCATAAAATGTTATTTTGGGGGACCATTCATATGATTGATTTTTATATAGCTGAGCACTATAACTATATTGTTACTTATTTACATCTCTATTTACATTTCCATATCAATGAAAAGAAACTTGACGAAAAGCAGGAACAAACCGGCAACGCAAAACAGCATCAATAAACAAATGTGTTATGCCACCAATTTTCCATGTTTGCCACCTCTCACTTTCAAATATCGCTAGGTACACCCACAGAAATAGCTAAAAAGTCATTAAACTCAGAAGAAATTTCTCTAAATGCAGTAGCTAATTTTTTTTAACCTATGTCCATAATACTTTTTACTACACGACACTTTTGAAGCTGGATCATTATAAAAATACAAATAATGTTCCAATTTTTCTGCAGACCATCAAAAACTTTTCATGGGCCACCAGTGGTCCATAGACGACCGCTAATGTAGAGTATCAAAAGCGAGCTCCATTATTTATCAAAAAGACATATGAAGCCATGGATTGTCCTGATGAAAGATGATGTACTTCCGATTAGGAACGTTCCTGGACGTTTTTGTTCAATGGTTGTCTTTAATTCGTCTATTGAGAACAGTACTCCCTCAATTTATCGCCTCGTTGCTTGGTTGTTGTTGTTGTCGTGTATGACAAAGTGCAGAGGTTGTAATAATAAATCAAATTAAGGATATAGTCAGATATTGCCAAAGGCGTGAATCACTGCCGTGGCAACATCCATGGCACGATCGGAGTAAATAATGTCCATTCTGCAGTCATTGTCTATTTTTAAAAGGCCACCAGCAATGGAAGGACAGCTAAAAAGGTGTTTGGGATCCAGTTGCGTGCCTGGGAAGTGGCAGCATTCCACATACGATCTGGAACCATCGGGCAGAATCTTCATGCCCTTAAAATGCTTTGTCCTTAGTCTAGTTATTGTTGACGTAATTTCTTGGCTATAATTTAATTCTGGCAGCGATAGTTTTTTTCTTAGGTTTTTGAGCAGAGCTTTTGTTTTTCTACTGCTTTGGCATTAAAGAGTGCGTGTGGTGACCGGAATAGAATAGTCCCAACGTAAGCTCATGCGTGTTGTAAACGCGATTAAAATGAGCAGAAGTCCAACCTCTCAGGGCTCTGGCAACCCTCAATTATGACTCGTTGTTTGGTAAAAGTTCATAATGCAGGATTCCTTTCCAATTCCATCAGACACTGACATGCCCTTCTTCGGATGAAGACCGACTTTTAAGGTGGTTAAATGGGGATCATTCCGCTTTCTCCAAAACCTTTTTTTTTATTCAGCATTACTATAAATTATCCAATTTGACCCTCTCCTTCATCATTACTTATTTTAAAAATTTTGTCTCCTTGTTATGTTTATGGAGTGAGTCGCAAATGGAAATGTGATCCATTAGATTTATTTTTCTCCATTAAATCAGGAATTCACACATCAGAATGATGAAGCCAAGCTTCGCAAAACGCTCGTGGATGGTAGATTTTGATATTTGTAACATTATTCTCCATCAGTGATCATCATCTGTTGTGGAGGGACTACTTGAGCATTTTTCGTCTCCTGGGTAAAAACTACACAGGGTTGCACTGTTTTTACAGCTACAACACTTTCGCCATAAACAGTGCATATTTTGTCTGTCACTTGTGTGGCCTTTCCAGTAAAAAATGGTATTCAGTGCCTAAAACACACTTTTTTTTGGTTCCATATTCAAAGCGAATAAAACTGACAGCAATTAACGTATCATAACCAAATTTTTGTCTGAATAACTGTCTCTTAAAATGTGTGCGCACGTCATTTATTTTAAATTATTCGGAAACATTCAGATTTGTCCTTAAGCCCTCTACCAAATATGGGTATGAACTTACCGGACAACTAAACATATATAATAAAAGAAATCTTCTTTTGTTTAAAATTTATTTTAAAAATGATCAACACATTTAAAAAAAAAAAGGACGGAAGCAAATTACAAAGGTTAGACACACATCATCCTTTCCTCTTTCCTTTTAAGATTACTTTTTATTCTTCCATTTTTCGAAGCCAGATTTTAGTAAGTTTAAAAGTGTGTGGGAAAGGGGTAACATGCTGAAAGTAATTCCATAACATCAACTTGAAATACCAAACCAATACCTTCCCCTTAGTAATGAAGTAATGTAAGGCTACAAGATCTTTTGAGTTGCTATTTTAGCATTCTGGAACAAATATTTTCAAATAGTTTTATTTAATAACTTAATGCTATTATTTTTGTGGTTATGACACGTAATAGTTGGAAAAATAATTAACGTGTAATCGGTTTGAGAGAAGGGAATTATATAGAAAGATTTTATTTCAAACTGTATAATTTATAGTATTCAGACTTTTACTTAAACTTTTTATTTTATATACTTTTTAATTAATATGTAACAGAGGCTCTATTATTGTGGCATGTATCGTATCGTTACGAATACTTTCCTAGGACACCTCATTAAAACCATCTTTTTATTTTACTGTGGAATATCTGTTAAACTTTATGAAAATATTTTGAATATAACAGGGAATAATTAATAAATCAGTAATCTATTCTCCTTTATATTACATAACATGAGTATTTTACAGTTATATTTCATCTTAATAATTGGGAAGGGATGGAACATTGAGGAGGAACATCTCAATTTATATGTATTTACAAAATTTAGTTACAGCTAAATATTTATGGCATATAATTCTGTGAAAAACTGTTATATTATTATAAGAGTATTTCAAACATAGGATGATAAATGCTTCTGATTTATTATATAGAAAATAACAAATATTTTATCTCAAAGTATTTTGTATTTAATTCTAATAATGTTTTGAATCAAATTTGAATAATAGATGGCAGCACCATAAGGCTGTTTTGTAGTATTGATGATTAGAGCAGGGGTGATCAACCCGCGGTACACGTGCTACAGTGTGGCACGGTCGAGTTATAACAGTGGCACGCAAAGACTTAAGGCTGTATTTGGCAAAAGTATGAGAGCTTGAACTAAGTGCAAAGCACATTTTCAGATAGAAAAATGCCTCAATTTTCATGGAAAAATTTGGAACATTATAACTCATACATCTGTTAATAATATAGTGTTTTAAAAAATTTCAAAATATTCAATGAATACTCTTTATTTTCTTTTGAAAACGTGCAAGGATAGCTCCTTTAACATTGCGGTATAGGAGAAAAAAAGCGAAACCCTTTTCATACCAGAAAAAATAGATCAATTTGGTTAAAAATTAGTTGTATGATAAAAAGTGCCACTCTTTAACGGATAGTGAAGCCAGAATATGATACTAATTTTTCATTTCTTTTATATCTGAAAAAATGTTTCAAATTTGGATCCTATTCTTTAACATTAACCTAAGACAGCCTTAGTAAAAAATTTGAAAAGATAATAATAAATAAAAAAATTTTTGCAATGTAATTGAAATGCGGTTGTCTCGGAGAAAAAGCCCTCCCAATTTATTTTAAATACACTTAGATGCATTACAATAGAAATTTATAGGGTAGGGAATTCACCTGCATTGTTGTGCGAGTTGGCTTTCCAAGCCCTTTTTCACTTGTGGTATTTTGGAATTTGATATCTGAAATAAAACATTGAACAGTCCAGTGAGTACTTGCTATTCAAGAATAAAGATTAGCTATTGATTTAGCTTTTAAAACCGATTACACTAAAACAATTTAAATTTAAGATTATAGAGAAAAGATTGTATTTTTTTTCCTACCCTAGTTGGTCATGTACCTTCTTTTGTGGATAAACTTTTGCTTTTTTTGGGAAAAAAAAGCAAAAGTTTGTCCACAAAACAAGGAAAGTAAAATTAACATATTTTGGAAAAATAAAATTAATATATTTCACATTCTACCAAAGTTAATAGTGCTCCAAGCTGTGATAGATTTAAAAATTTAATCTTCATTTTTGCAAGATTCTTTCAGTGATAGATATGAAGATTTTCAAGATGATAAAAAGATACATATCTTTTCACAAATCTTATATCAATTTCTATGCGAAATGTTATTTGTTACCCACCTGTGAAATCCAAATTGAAATTGTTGTCTATAGCACCATACTACACCAAAAAGTAAATACAAGGAATTATATTGAATTTTGTAAAGAAATTTTTCAAATTTGCATGATTTGGCTGTCAGTTATTGTTGTAGATTTTAATCAATATACGTTTGTTAACAAATGGTTTTTGTTATGAACGTAACACACACACCATTTCTTAGTGATGCTATCTATTATCAAAATAATTTTAAAACTTTTGGCGAAGTATGTACGTTTCGACGTAACTTGAAATTTGGACATGAAAGCATTCAATGTATAATTTCAGATTTATTTTAAGAGAATTTATGAATATGAAAATTTACTGTGTAATATGCTCTGAAAAAGATACTAAGAAATCTTTCACGGTATTTAATATGTTTTTTTAAAAATTAATTTGAATTTGGGATAATTTTTTAAAATCATCTAAAATGGTTGACAATCTCACAGTAATATATTACATTGCAATGTATTCTTACTGTGTTTGATTTGAATTAATATTGTAGAGCTTTGGAAAGTTTAAAATATGTAAAAAAAGTTAAAAGGAATTTTTAGAGACATGTTGTATTACCCTCTTATCAAAGATAAATATCTCGGTTCTCATGCAAAATCAAAGATTTAAAGAAAATCGAATTATTTCTTTTAAACAGAAAATTCCTTTATTGATAATCGTAAGCAATTTACAAATGTAGCTGAAGCCTTAATATCTTTGAATTAAGATGGGTTTGTTTCTCAAACCGTAATGAAGCATTCTTTTCTGTATGTACATAAAATGAATTAAGAGAGGAAAACTAAAAAAAAAATTTATTCAAAAATACAACACATTCCATATTTTTTCAGAAAGCAATATTTCAATTTTAATAAAGGGACAATTTTAATATTTTGCTATCAAAACTCATTAAGTAATTTTTTTATTTTGATGATGTGATTAAAATTGCATATTGTTGCTTTTAAGGGGATAGCTTGCTTCACCATTTGATAATATTGTAAAACACTTTTTTTTAAAATGAAAGTCCCCAAAAGTGTATATCGTATGCATAGACGCAGTGGCACAACGAAAAATATTTGGTCCCTCCTGCAAAGGCAGGTTTTGGGCCCCCTAGAGTCAAACCCCCACGATACGGGGGTATACATTACGCCAATGAACAGAGATATAAATACAAATTTTATACACAAATTAATATATTTTCGACCTCACTGTCTCAATTATTTGCAGGAAAAATGTAATTGATTAAAGAAATTTTCTGCATAACGACAAAATGTAAGTATTTTGATGAATTTAATATAGTACTCGAATAAAAAATTGGCATAATTAAAAAAAGGTATCTTATGGCTCTATATATTGATTAATATATGAATATTAGTATATTGTATTCGAGAGTATTAGTATATATTGACAATTTTCTCGAATGCTAGACTGTATATTCTATTTTTGGTATAATGTGTGAAACGCTTATATATATAAGATGCTTTATTTTCCAAAGGAAGCGAACAAATAAGGCGTTCGCGCTTTCGAGTAACATTCACGATTGTTCAAGAGATATTGTTACGCTTCCTTCTGAATGAATTTTTACAGAAACATTCAAAACCCGCGAACAATCGTGAATGTTATACGAAAGCGCACACAATGCCAATATTTCTTTTAATGAATGTTTCTGTAGACACATTAAGTTTTTTTTTTCTGTATTGAAGGGAAAAGATGATATGAGATTACAAACTTTAAATTCGTGGTTAGAACTCGCTAACTACTCTTTACAAAACCGTTACCTTAACCACTGAGCCATAAGATACCATGCTCAGAGTAGTTAAATTAGCTATATATACATACCTTACAAAAAAAATCTTCATTCCTCAATTCTTTTAAAGAATTTAGATAGTATAGTATGTTCTGTACATTGTGTGTGTGGTAGCTACATTTAGTTTCTCAATAAGTCTTCCTTTGAGTCCTCTTTAATTGAAAAGGTATTCAAATTATTCAATCTCCATTTTATAGTGCTGCCATCTACTGTCAAAACAATTAAAAAACTTTTGGCGAAGCTGTTAGCTATTAGTTTCGACGTATCTTGAAATTTGGATAAGATGTACAGGTTGCATAAATTTCATGAGTTTTTTTCCTCCTAAAACTTTGTTTTTTAGGTGGCGATGAGTTACTTCCAAGGCGCAGCAAGGAGGAGTAAATTTTCAAATTTTTAAACGTGTAACGTTGAGAATTTTTGTACTTCTATTAACATTTATCAATCCAAATTATATATATAATTATATTTAAACAATTTTGTTAAATTATGAGAGTGCTTATTTATCAGCTGGGTTTTAGTTTTCCTTACACTCATAAAAATGAAAGTGGTACTCATACTACTCAATTCTATAATTTCATTTTAAATAATTTCCATCAATATTAGAACTGTTTTACTTGTAACAATTTACTTTTTTTTTTTTAGTTGTACTATTTTACTTTAACTCGTTGTTTTACTTGCTTATTTTAAAATTATCATGTAATCTAAAATTCATTTATATACATAAGCTTTTTTTGTTGAGGGGTTGAAATTTTTTAAAACAGAGTATGCTTATGTATATACAAAAAGGAAGTTAAATAAGATATTTAAAATATAGATAAAAAAGATTTGTCCAGTTTCTAGACATAAAAATGATTGTTACTAATCAAATATTAGAAAATTATTCATTAGAAATTTAAAAAAGAGTCGATTTTGTTGTTTCTGTTTGCTGGCTTTGTTTATAGCATTTTAGACAGTAGACATAAAATAATATTTATCAATAATAAAAAAAACCTCCCCAGAGTATAGTTTATAATTTCGGAGCTTGACCTTCTCTGCTGGGTATGTGGAATGAGAATGGAATGCTACCTATGGTTTGGGTGCCTTTTCAAACCACAAACAATTTCCTTATGGAGAAAAGTTACTTTATTTTCTCCAATTCAACCTACTACATCCTTGTTCTGAATTTATGCCAACGCCATCTAGTTTGCCTTTGTCTAATGAAAGGGTGACCAACCAACGGTACGCGTGCCACAGTGTGGCATGGCGGAATTGTAATAGTGGCACACTGACTTATTGAAGTGGCTGCGGTAGCCTAGTTTTCAAGGTAATGGACTCGTGGCTGGAGTGTCACAAGCTCGAGCCTGGTACCACTGAAGACCCCCCCCCCCCCCCGTGTAGGGGTGCAATTCACGTTAAATCTGTCGAGAACTCAAACGTCCTCCCTTTGGTGTGGTAGTTAGGAGAGGTGAATGCCAGGTCAGGTGTCGTCCTCGTCATTTGACCACATGGTTCAAAATTACGAGGATCGTTGCTAAAAGCCCTCGAGTAGCTAAACAGTGCGACGCAGTAGCGCACACCGGAATTTTTCAAGGAGGGGTGGGGTCCAGGGTCAAAAGTCCTCCATTCTCGTATCATGCTCCTTTTCATTTTGTCGATTTTCGGGAACAAAAAACAGTAAAAAATTAATTATTTAATAAATAATTAACATTAATTAATGAAATTAACTATTTGATAAATAATTAGCATTAGTTAGTGAAATTAATTATTTAATAAATAATTAGCCTTAATTAATTACGGAAACTAATTATTAATAACAAATACTTAATTAAATTTTACGTACTATATACACAGGATTATAATCAATCGGGAGAAAAATCTAGGGCTTTGGGGGCGGGGTCCCCCCCTTGTGTGCGCCCCTGGGGCGACGTTAATATTCACTCCCTCACCTGACTTATTGAAAAATTAGGAGATTTAGAAGGACAATAATGAGTAACACTTTTGCTTTACAATTTTATTAAAGTGCGGTTGTTTTAGACAAAATAACTCCTTCCAAATTTATTTTAAATAAGCATAATTGAATTTCAATAGAAAACTATTATGTAGAGAATACTCTTCCTTGCTGTATGTGCTGACTTTCCAAAGAAAGTGCACTCCCAAAATTTTGGAATTTGAGGGAGTTTGTTTTAAAATACCTGGAAGAGAAAAACAATAAATTGCCCAGTGAGTGCTTGCTATTCATAAATGATGATTAACTTTGAATTAAGCTTTTCTTACCATTGTTAGATTTGATGATTTTCAAGACGATAAAAGAATGGTGATCTTTTCACATATCCTTTGTCAATTTCTCTGCAGGACGTTAATTGTTACCTAAAAAAAAATGTAAATCGAAATTATTGACCTACAGCACCATGCTGCATGGAAAAGCAAATATAAGGAATTCGTCTGCAAGTGATCCGAATTGTATTGAATTTTGGAAACTTGTAGAAACAACAATTTTCCAAATTTACAAGATTTGGAAGAAAATGTAGGTTTGGATCAATTTATGTCTCTGAACAAATGCTAATATGACTGTTATTCAACCAAATATTGCTAATAATCAACTATTATACACTTAAAACCACCTAATTTTGTTAACACCTTCAAGAACTAATCAATACAGATTACTTGTTTAAAAAAAACACAAATTCAAAAACCATAGTAAGCAAGTACTCTGACTGTGTAATAATTATCTAGAATGAAATGTTTCAAGTTATTCATTTTTATTTCATACATAACCTAACTCATTCAATTTGTAAAACGTTTATCAACAATAAAACGTTAGTTTGTACTTCTGTCTTTTTTTAATATTATTTTTAAATTTCCAATACTTAGACTTGCATAAAAGATGTGCTATTTGTGTAAAAATCCCATAATAAACCTATAAGTAGCATTTTTCATCTTTTCAAATTTTTTTGTTTGTTGGAAATTTGAAAGGGACACGCATAGTTTTCTTTTTTTTTTTTTTATCAGATAGTGGCACTCTTCCCAAAAAGGTTAGCCATCCTGGATTAGAGCATTATTCTGATAATAGATGGCAACCTGATATTTTTGTTTCACAGCATTTGTATTTTGAATTTAACTTCGGTATTTGTTTTGGTATAACGCATATTATTAGCGGTGAATGAGAGTACCTAGTTTTTTTCCACTGATTTAATAAATTACATTTTTTAAAACCGTGTATTATTAAGAAATAAATGCGATCGTTTTCTCCTTTTATTTAGCTGTCTTTGACGATATCATAGGTGGGGAACGCGCTTCCGACTTGAGTATAACTAGTGCGAATTTCATAGAAGCAAGGTATTGTGTAATAACTGCGCGATATTGACCTACTGCATTTACTAAAAACTGAGCCACCCTCAATTCTAAGCCACCCCGCAAATTCTCAAAACGCGTTTCTGTGAAAAAATGTTATCATCGATTCTAAGCCACACCCCAAATTCTCTACACATTTTTCAGAAATTTTTTTAACAAAAATGCGTGAAAGGTTCATCAATATCAGATACTTCAGAAATTAAAAAAAATTAAATGAGAAATATCAAAAAGTAAATAATTAATTTATTTTTTACCAGCATTAAAAACTTTCAAATACATTCATGAACCTATAATTACCCTAACCGTCATTATCATGTTTCGAAAATAATTCGTCATTCCTATTGTCACAGCTGACTTAGGAATTGGCGACCATTTTCACCATTTTCCCGCACGATGCCGTCTTCCGTGCCATCAGTGGCGTAACGTACACCCCCGCATCGTGGGTGGGCCCAGGACTCTAGGGGGCCCATAGACTATGTTATGTTTTGGTCTTGGAATCCTTTGGAAGATCTGATTTTGGTCCAAAACCTGACTTTGCAGGGGAGCCCTAACATTCTCCGTTACGCCACTGTGTGCCATCCAGTGCATTTGTTATGAAACATTTTTTTAAGAAATAATGTATTATAGAAGAGTGTAAAAGAATTATTAAAGACTGTTGAACACTTAAAAAAGCAACAATTATTTGATTTTGTTTATGCCATCGACGTATATTTGTTTCATCCATGTCAAACTTTCAATGGCCGCTGCTCTGTTTCCTTTTTTTTTCTGCATATAAAATGCTTCCCTTTTCATACTTGCGTTATAGTGAACTCGTCTTGATGCTATCACCGATATATTTGATGTTTAGGTAATTAAAAGAAATCGTATACAAATTTTTTTTTCCTAAATACGACCAGATGCTTAGGATAAACTGAATACTGGAGATAAATTGCGGAATGGAATAGGTCATCGATGCAAGTGGCCAGAATGGACGGTATCATTTTTCCATTTGAAAGGGACCGAAATTCAATTTCCCCCATCCAACAAAGATTTTACCTTCGATTCTAAGCCGCACCCGATTTTCAGTAGCATTAGCACTGGAAAAATAGTGCGGCTTAGATTCAAGTAAATACGGAATTTAGATAAAGACAATTTGAAAGCTTCTAGAAATAAATAAAGAAAGGTATGATTATATAAGTTTCAGTGGATAGTAATGGTAAGAAAACCAGTTGTATATTTTAAATGATAGAACACCACTTAGAGTGACAAATGGCAACACTACCAGTTATGTTATCTAATCAACCAAAAAAATTATTTTCTTAATATTAAGGTTCATAAAAAGATGATTGCGACTTGTCGCGTGTCAAACTTGTATTGATAGTCGTACAGTTGCTATTGTTATACTTACTCTGTCACTAATACATGGTGTTCTTATATATATTTCTCAGATATTATTTAATATTTTCCCAAATGACATACCAAGTTAAAATCAAATCAAATTAAGCGTAGAAAGTAAAAAAATTTAACGTAAAATGGGAGTTTTTTCCTTCATTTCTGTACAAAATAAAATGGTGTGCTTATTGTGCGAAACAGTTTTAACAAAAAAATTAAGGCAGATAAAAACACTGTTGGACTCATACAGAACTTTGATTCTTCAATTTAGAAGGCGAATCTAGACAAAATGCTCTTCAAAGATTTAAAAAATCCATTAACAGGCATCTTCATAATTTTTGCGCTTGTATTGATTGCTGCCTGATTAAAATGTCTTATGGCAAAAAGGTTCCCGTCTCTGGAATACATTACTGATCAGAAAGATCAAAGGCCACAAGAAGCAAAAACGTGATATATTGCGCTGATTGTTAAAAATATTATAATATAAATATTTTTAAAAATTAATTCGCTGTTTTCTAGCATTTTTTATTGAGAAAGTTTGGAACATTAATCAAGAATATTTTAATCTTCCTATTCTTTACACAAATTTGTTCTATTTTTGAAGAAATTTGTATAAAAAGAATAGCTACTCAAATAAAAATGAAAATAAAAATATTTAGCTAACAATCACTTAAAAATTATATTTCAAAAATAATTAGGTATTTTAGTAGTAAGGGTTATTTTTATTTATAATTTATAGTCTGATTTATATCTTCTAGGTTTTTGCATTTCATTTCTTACGATAATTATTTCTTATTCCATTTTTTAAATAAAAGCACATTCTATACTCAAATCTATCAACTTCAAATTTATTAATTTTCTTTTATAATTTTGTTAGTTTAAATATAAGTTGTGAGTAACTGATCAGAGTCTGTTTCAATTTTTGCTGTTATAGCGTAACTTTCTATATTGTTCCTTTTTTGTCAATAGATGGCAGCACTACTTCGCAAGAACAGGAGCTGATTCAGAAAAAGGAAAGAAAGTTGATCGCGCAAATTTTCTTTAAAAATATATTACAATAGAATTAAATTATCAGTAAAAATCGAAATTTAAATAATAGTCAACATTTTAAATGAACATTAGACAACAATTAACTTACATGAATATGTATTATGTATGTGGATATAAATATCAAATAATAATAATCAAGAACAAATGTATTGTTCGGACCTGGTCCCAGATATGGAAAATATGTTCATATAAAGGTTCTTTCTAAAGTTGTGTAAATAGATAGTAGAGCAAAGTGGCATTATAAATGGATGAAACATCTGTTTATCTGTAGTGTTCTCAAATAAATTTTTGAAATATTTTTAAATTGTACTATCTTTTCCTTTAATAGGTATAATAAAACATAAGCTAAGTGGCGGAAGAGGAAATATGAAATAAATTTCATGTAGGAAAAGACTGATTTTTGAACAGAAGTATGAAGAAAAAAAAATAGAAATTAGAAGTATAATAAAATATGTTACTACTCATGCTTGATTTACTTATGTCTTATTTTAGAAAGCTAGACGAGGGATATTAATTTTTATGATTTTGAACAATGGTCATGTGAGTGAGTGAGTGAATATTAACGTCACACTCTTCAGCTACACAAGGGCTTTTGGCTACGGACCACGTAATTTTTAACCATGGTCAAGTGACGTGGACGACACCTGAGCTAGCACCCCTCTCTCCTAACTACCACACCAAAGGGGGGACGTTTCAGCTCTTGACACATTTAGCGAGCATCGCTGCCCTACACGGCGGGTCTTTAGTGGTACTGGGCTCGAACTCATGGCATGCCTGCCATGATCCGATACCTTGACCACTGGGCTACCACATCCCTGAACAATGGCCAAAGGACGAAGATGACACCTGAGCTGTAGCTACATTCTCTAAGTTTTTACACCACACAAATTAAAGGGCTTTAAGCCTCTGAAGATTTAGAGAGCATCAACCCTCTATGTATGGCATGTCTTCTGTAGCATCAGGACTTGAACACACGACTCGAAAAGTACAATCTGGCTACAAGTTCGTAACCATGGCCACTCAGTTATAGATGATACTTCGTTTTAAATGAGAAGATAAAAATCGCAGAAGAAATTTTTACAAAATATAAACACAAACAAAAAATTAAATGCAGAAAAGGAAATATTAAAAAAATTGTTTACGATTACACTATTAGTGGTTTTGTTTTGATTTTATAATTTCTAAAAAAATTTATGCCAAGAGATATCTACAACACGAACAATTAATAATTTTGGTTTTGTAAGTGCTTAAGACGTTTCCATGCAGTAAAAAATAAATTTATTACTTAGCTTTAGTTTTAAAATCCAGTCTTGCTTTTCCACTTCTGTTTTTCCATAGTAATAATATAAGGCGATTTTTATAAGCAATATTTACAATTTTAATATAATTTTTTTTAATTATGAAGCAATCCATGTTTATCTAAAAGAGAAATTTTAGTATATATATATATATATATATATATATATATATATATATATTAAATGAAACAAAAGAACTTAAAGGAATTTTTTTTCTTCTTGTTACTCTTTATAAAGAGTCGTACAAAAACTTAGCAACAGATTATAATTATCAAACCTAATGACATGATATGTGTTCGAGGGCGCATACCGGAATTTTTCAAGGGAGGGTGGGGGGTTCACAGGTTCGAAAGAGCACTATTCTCGTATCATGCTCCAATCCACCGCCCAACATATTCTTTTGATTCTGTCGATTTTCGGGAACAAAAAACAGTAAAAATTAATTATTGTATAAATAATTACCATTAATTAATAAAATTAATTTTTCATTTTTACGCACTATACAAAACAAAACAAAGCAAAGAGGTATAAAATTACGGAAGCACAGAAAAGCAAAATAAAAGATTCAAGTTGAACAACAAGTCTTAAGCATCCCAATATCGGTAGAAGGCTATTAAACAGTTCGTAAGGCTACAAAAACAGTTTGTAAAGCATCACGTGAGCCTCAAATATCGCAAATTGCTTGATATGAATTCTTTATAAAAGGCTTAGGCTACATACTTTTAAAGAACAAGAATGCAAGACATGTTAAAGAACACTTAGCAAGAGCTGGAATACAGCTTACAGATATTCTCCGAGCTACCAAGGTGGTACACGTTGAAATCTTCTGAGGTAAATGGTCTTGCAAGAAATTCATAATATAGTACTTACAATATATATCCAAACAAAAATATATCTCATTATAATAGTTTGAGCATAATAAATATTTATAATCAGGGCAAAACTTTTTGGGTACACTCTATATTGTTATTAATAAAACTTTTTATTCTCCAGAAACATCATTTATGTTACGTTTGTTTCAAAATATGAAATTCAAAAATGCAGTTGCTTAGCCCCAATTGATATCTTCCTCGCGGTACTTTTTAACAACGAAATGTTAAACTTTTAACATAAAAAATCAGAGAAAAAAAGTTTTGCCGATTAGCGATAAGAGCTAGGTTATCACGTTTATTATCAATCAAAGAACCGGGATATTCTGTTTGCTAAGTCACGGATATAATGACTATAGTGTCTTCCAGTGGCACATACAAGGGGGGTCCCCGGGTCTGGACCCCCCAAAGCCCTTGATTTTTTTTTCATTTGATTATAATCCTATGTATATTGTTTATATCCCCTGTCTCTCCTGCCTGTATAATGCTAGGGTAATGTCCAGAATGTGCTGTTCTGAAAATAGTTCAAATTTAATGATATTGGTACTTATAACAAACTATTAATTGCGTATTGTAACTTATTGCAGAAATAAAAATAAAATAAGTAAGACAATAACAAATAAACTCCCTTGGATACTCTGACTGTATCTTAAACAAGAGTAGTTTAAAGAACGGGGTGGGCACTGAACAGGAAATAGATCATGAATTGAAGAAAAGAGAAATAAAAATAGCATGGGAAGTTTTCGAAGTGGCACACTCACACAAAACCCAAATCACGATAACGTTTCTCTCAGATTGGTAGATGCTGTGTAATCGTTCGTATTAGTCGCAATTTCCTCTTTACGAAGTGAATGGAGATTTCCTTTTCACCTTCGGGGGGAAGAATGAGCGTCAATTTTCCAATTGAGCCAGAAGCCTTCGAAATGCTCACGAGACTAAATTGTTTACTTAATACGTTCAACGTGATGTCGAAAAATAGAGCAGATGTAATTGTTTTTTTTTACTAAATGTGACAAAGTTGTATTATTTATGTCCCAAATTTATGTTAATAAGCTCTGAAAAGTGCCATTAATTTAGAAAGATATGTAAACTGTACCTAGTTAACAAAATTCCACCGAACAACAAGTTAAGAAAATAGAAAGAAAAGTAACACTCAAATACTTTTCAAAATTAAATAAATGCGTTTTTGATGGGTGTGTTTAAGTTATCCGACAACGTTCGGAACCATGATTTTAAAAAAGCGCATAAATGGATAATTTTCATAATATTTAGTGTCACTTAGATTAGAATACATGTATAAAATTGTTTTAAGGACATTATGACAAAAAAAATTTATTTAAATACAATATTTTGGCAAAAAATTAACTTAGAATAACCTTTTTTCCAAATGTTCTCCTTTTGTCAAAAATGCTTCTATTATAATAATATTTTGCCTGCATTCAGCTCAGACCTCTGTACAGAGGCTCAACCAGAATTTTTGAAATGCATAACTTGGAAGTTATTTTACGAAAACGGAAGGGAGAAATTTTAAGAAAATACGCCGATAATAATTTCAAATGGAAAATAATTTGAATTTTTCAAAAATCCTAGTTGAGCCTCTGTATAGAGGTCTGAGCTATATACAGGCAAAATATTATTATAATAGAAGCATTTTTGACAAAAGGAGAACATTTGGAAAAAAGGTTATTCTAAGTTAATTTTTTGCCAAAATATTGTATTTAAATAATTTTTTTTGTCATAATGTCCTTAAAACAATTGTATACATGTATTCTAATCTAAGTGACACTAAATATCATGAAAATTATACATTTATGCGCTTTTTTAAAATCATGGTTCCGAACGTAGTCGGATACCTTAAAATACACACATCAGAATTAACTAGCCAAAAACATTATGAATAATACAATTGCACATTGTCAGTTGTGATTCTGAGGGGAGCCTCACTCTCCCTACAAATAAGTGAGTGAATATTAACGTTGCACTGTTCAGCTACACGAGGGCTTTTGGCGACAGACCACGTAATTTTGAACCATGGTCAAGTGACGTCGACGACACCTGTGAGCTAGCACCCCCCTCTCCTAACTACCATACCACACCAACGGGAGGACGTTTCAGCTCTCGACAGATTTAGCATGCATCGCTGCCCTAAACGGTGGGTCTTTAGTGGTACTGGGCTCGAACTCATGTCATGCCTGCCATGATCCGATACCTTGACCACTGGGCTACCGCAGCGCCTTTCCCTACAATTTCCTACTTAACATAAGAAAGGAATGGATTCTATTCGTTAAATACTTAGAAAAGCTTTCACAGCCCAAAACAATTATATCCATTAGAAGCCGTAACAAAAAACATTATTTCTGCAATTTCTAACTGTTTTTTTTAAGCACTTTATATAAGAATAGGCACATATATCTCAAAAAGAATATTAGTTTATTTAATTCCTCTCTCTCTCTGTCTCATACACACACACTCACACACAATTTATATTCTTATGCACTTAACTTTTATATACTAAACTTTCACTTACATGTACTTAACTTTTTTACTTATGTACATCCTCTTTTACTCTTATATATAAGCTTCATATACTTACCTATATATAAATTTCAAAACTACGTCACATATGAAGGATGTATATGTTATAGTGCGAATTAAAGTAATGGAGCCTTTTTACATTAGGTACTCAATAACTTTGGTTTGACATCTCAAGGACAATTTCGTTTTAAGCACATGGTTTTAAGCAAGTAAACCTGCGTCTTCCACTTCCGAGAATACAACTCTCGTGAATCTAACCTAAAATTACAATGAACCTTGAAAGTGATATAACGACCGACCATAAGGAATCCCTATTGTTAATATGTTTCATATGCAGTTTCACACGCAAGGGGAGGAGGGTACCAGGGAGTCTGGAGTCCGCCCCCCCCCTCCATCGAGTCCCATGAATTTTGAGAAAAGTAAATACATGAATTCTTGGGATCTGTGGTAAATTATTTAAGGCTGTTTTCGGAATGTTAAAGAATAGTACCCGAATTCGGAATATTTTTTCAGATTTAAAAATACTCAAACATTAATATCATATTCTGACTTCACTATCCTGCGGAGAATCACTTGTTTTATGATACTACTCATTTTCATTCGAGTTTTGACACATTTTTTCTTTTACAGAATGTGTTTCGCGTTTTTTCTTCTATACCGTAATGCTAAAGGAGATATCCTTTTATTTGTTAAAAGGAAAAACTAATTATTTATGAAATATTTTGAAATTTTAAAAACACTATATTGTAAGCAAATGCATGAGTTACAATGTCACTCATTTTTATAAAAATTGAGGCATTTTTTTTTCTGTTTGAAAATGTGCCCAGCGTTAAGTTCATGCTCTTGTGTATGTGGCGAAAACAGCCTTAAGTATTGGTTATTAATAATTTATTTTTATTCATTAATACTAATTATTTATTCAATCATTTATTTATTTATTTATTTTTTGCTCCCGACAATCGATAAAATCAAAAGAATATGTTTAATGGTGTATTGGGGCATGATACAAGAATAGGGTGGATTTTAGACTCTCGACCCCCCCTGCCCCCTTGAAAAATTCCTGTGTGCACCACTGTTCATATGTAGCAAATTAGAGAATGCTATGAATATTTCCAATATCATAACTTCTGTATTTAAAAAAATAAGACTATTAAATATCTTTAATGAATTTCATAAAAAGCATGGTGTTTATGTTAATTCTATTTTTTAAAAAACAAAACCATGATAAATTGTTAGTCACACATTTATTGTGGATCAATGTGGCTAAAATTGTTTCAAATACTCCAATTCCTGTTAAAGAATATTGAAAAAAAAATTGTTCGGAATAAAGAATTCTACGCACACACCCATTTGCCGATATTAATACTTGAAAAAGATGTTTAACCAAATCTTTTCAAAAGTATGGAAATGCTAATGTAATAACCTAGGAACTATTTTTCGGGGAAGACTAACTTATTAGCGTTATAATGAAATGAATAGTAATAAATTGGAAAAGGAGTATAATGCAAAATACGCTAAAAGTTAATAGAATAACATACAAATGTAATAATCTATGTAAAATAAGTCTTTTTTTTGGTGTGATAAGCAGAAAAAAGTTAATTAATGAACTGAAACACTTTGGAAATTTTTTCACCATATAGAGCGGAGGATACCGGTTAGATCTGTCGAGGTTCAAAATCCAGAAAGTGGCGTGGGAATATGAAGAGAAAGTGTGAGTCGCCCTCGTCACTTAACTGTGGTTCTAAATTACGAAGTTCGTCTCTTCCTTGGGTGGGATTAGATCGGTACTCTTATGGGGTCACAAGCGGGTTTCCCCCTCTCCTTCCCCCTTTCATTCCCAAAGGTTTCCTGCCTTTTTCTTTCTTTTTGTATTTTATATTTATATTACTTTTGATGTATTCGTAAGAATGCTGGAATAATGTATATTATTTTCCTTTCTTTTACACTTTATGTTTTTTATTATTAATTTCACCTTTGTATGTGTGTACCTTGCAATAGCATATGTATTTCGTTTCATTTACCTTTAATTTGTAATATGTTAATTTAATGTGTGCTACCGTATAAAATGTATACTATGATTTTGCTCAATAAAGAGATTGTTTCCCGGGGGATCGTTTTGTAGCTCTAAACCTCTTTCGGGTAAGCTCGATTCCATTGGGCATTCCGCCAATAGACATCTATACGTTCGCGCGGACTGATTCACTACACATATTTTAAAAAATCTCTCAAAGATTACATCACACATTAAATGGCTAGGACTAAGATAAAAGGAATTTCATTAGAGCGTTCTCCATACGCTCTTGCTCTTAAACTGTTTACATATACACTGAAATACACACACACTAGCGCCCTCTCGCGACAAATATTCACTTGTTGTTGTGGGCGTCACAAAGATTATTTGTTCAACACCGAACATCCACCCCCGGGTTGAATGACACATTCAACAATTTTCAAATAACACAATAATACACAAAACCAATGATACACACAATACAAGCAATAATACACAATACAGAAAACACTAATACACAGCACAGAAAGCATTAATACTCAATAAAAGTAATACTGTTCAATACACGAAAGGTAAAGTACTCAAACACACAAAATTGAATTGAAAAAAAATACACAAATTTGAAATTTTCACATACATTATTCACTTGGAAAAGGTAAAATACAAAGTTTAGCTATTAGACGTTTAAAAATTCCATTTTTAGTTTTCACTAACACTACTCGAATTTTATTATCTTTACCATGATACACTTCAAGAATTCTACCAAAAGGCCAATTACTTACAGATAAATTATCTTCTCTCTTTCAGAATTACCCTATCATTTATTTTTACATTATTCTTTTCAAAATACCATTTATTTCGATTCTGAAGTGTACTCAAATAATTATTTAACCAACGTTTCCAAATCTGTTGTACAATTTTTGTTTGTTTTTGCCATACTATTAACCTGTTATCAGACACTTCAGTTTCGACCAATTAGGAAATGACCAGGGGTCAAAGTGTCAAATATCCCACTCAACACGTTCTTCACACAAAAATTACACAAATTACTCTCGTAATTACTAATAATTTCTCTACGTCTTTTAACTCTAATTATGTGCCAACAGCATTGGTTGCGTTGTCTGAAAATACATGCTTTGATCTTTCTTATCTACTAAAAAATCGCTTTAAAGTTGCAATTAAAGCTTTACTAGATATATCCAACTACACTGCTGGCCACCGTAAATGCAACACCCTGAAAGAAGCATGCAAATAACATGAAATTTACAACATGCATTAGCGGAGGTGAGATATGTAAATGATTAGAATTTCAGCGCAGACACACGTCAAGTGCGCCTGTGGCGCCACCTCAAAGCGCTATTTAAGGCTTGGAGATTTCGACGATTTCAAATTCGGCAATTGTGTTTTTCTTTTGGTTTTTTCAAAAAACGACCTGTTATGTCTCGTAGAAAACAGCGATCAGCTTTTGATCCAGTATCCGAGTTCGACATAAGAAGGATAGTGGCCTACTGAGATTGGGGATTATCTTTCAGGGAAATCGGTAGTCGTGTTGGACGAAACCAAACAACTGTAATGCGGATATGTGACCGTTGGATGCAGGAGGGTACGATGGACCGACGTGGTCGATCGCATCCATCTCAGTGCACCACTTCACGTGAGGGCAGGCAAATTGTGCTCATGACAGTGACGGATCGCTCAGTCACATCACGAACCATAGCACAGCACATTGAATCTGTAACGCATCATTCAGTGTCTGCGCGTTCCATTCGACGCCATTTACAGCAGAGTGGTTTGTCCGCAAGACGTCCATTGCTTGGTCTACCCTTGACGCAGAACCACAAACGTCTCCGCCGCAAATGGTGCGATGAAAGAAGGATGTGGGCGGCAAAATGGAATGAAGTTGTCTTTACTGACGAGTCACGCATCTGTCTGCAACACCACGATGGTCGGATTCGAGTCTGGAACACCGTGGAGAGAGCATGCAGAACAGCTGCGTTATGCACCGCCACACTGGTCCTGCACCGGGTATTATGGTATGGGGCGGTATTGGATATCACTTTCGCACTCCTCTAGTACGCATTGCCGGTACTTTAAACAGCCAGCGCTACATCTCCGAGGTGTTGGAGCCGGTTGTCCTTCCTTACCTTTAGGGCTCTGCCACAACTATATTTCAACAGGATAATTTGCGACCACACGTGGCACGCATTGTCCAAAGGTTCTTCGTCAATTACCAGATTGAATTGCTTCCTTGGCCGGCTCGCTCTCCGGATCTTTCACCGATAGAAAACATGGGGTCTATGGTTGCTCAATGATTGACCCAGATTACACCCCCAGCTGCCACACCAGATCAACTTTGGCAACGTGTGGAAACTGCTTGGTCTGCTGTACCCCAAGAACACATCCAAAGTCTCTTTTAATCAATCAAGAGGCGTGTGGCAGCAGTGATCTCCAACAATAGCGGTTACTCTGGCTACTGATTCTGGCAGGAACCACACTTCACAGAAATCTATAAATTTAATCATTTGATACTTGGTCAACATGTTATCTACAAAATAAATTTTGTTGTGCTATCTATTGTCTTTATTGGTGTTGCATTTACGGTGGCCAGCAGTGTATTATTGGGTGATACGTCTTTGTCACCATGCACACAAAAATGCACACATAGACTTTTTATTTAAAACTCCTTTTCTTTAATTAGGATACCTAATCCAAAATTAAAAAATTTCCACTTTTCTTGGAAAATGAAACTCCACTTAATTTGAAAAATTTTGTAACAAAGATTTTCCTTAAAAATATATAAAAAACACTAAGTAAAATGCAAAATCACCAATTCACATAAATGGTATCACTGGTTATCTTAAAAATGGTTGAATAATAAGGAAAATATTGTTTTACAACAAAAGAAATCAATAAAAATTTCTAAATAATTAAATAGTTTAAAAGATCTTAACTTTTCCTATTTTTATATTAATTTGCACAAAAAAAAACCAAAATATTTTTTATAAAAATAAAACTCCCAAAAAGATTACTATTTAATTTAAAATAAACCCCTTAAAATTGTTAAAAAATTAAATAGCGTTTTCTTCAAATTAGCTCCAATTTAAATAATATTTTCAACTTTAATTACAAATTTTAAATAAAAATATAATTAAAAGGGATCTTCTTGTATTGTAAGTCAATGCCTTTAAACTTATTTGGACCCTGGGGTGTTGTTTGGGGGGAATTCAAATGTCCTTTTCCCGCTCCTGTTTCAACTGGGGGTTTGCAAGGGGGCATTCAGGGCTTTTCTCTCCTTTGTTCTCATGTACTTTTAAAGAAGGTCATTCTTGAGAACGGATCGATTTCACCTCTTAACTCCCAGTCCCGGGGTCCACCGAAGGGGGGGGGTCTCCCTCTTCTTTTTCTCTCCATCTCTTCCGCCCCCAACGGGGGGGGGTTTTCCCCTCCCCAAAAATCCCATGGTAGGCACTTTGGGGCCCAGCTCCCTTTTAAAAAAACATATTTTGAAGTTTGGAGGTCTATGTCACTCATTCAGACTTAAGTCTAACCTTTTTTTCGATTGTTGGTCGTTGGATAAAGGCATTTTCCCAGAGGTTTTCTACTCCCCCGCTGAACTTGCGAATATTTCGCCAATGATGTTGCACAAACAAAATAACGTTGCGGGCTTTTAAATTCGGGTTAAAACACCCTGTTTTCTTCTTCAATTTCATCATCATGGTTCACTGGCTCTTACTAAGTACCAATGGATTAATATCTTCTTTGCTGTCTCCTTTATCACATCGACTGATGTTTCTTCACACATCTCATTTGCAGAAATTAGCGTACTCTGGTAAACCCTTTTCTTCCGGAACAGTGACGGGTTGTGCTACAGCATCAGACCCACACTAAGTTTTTTGGGCCGCCCCTTTCAGAGGAAGAACTTTTCTTTTGTTTGGGGGCTCCATGTCTTCATCTGACTTTTCCGATCCCATTTCGTTTTCAACACCTTTTTTTCCCATGCACTAGCGTCAAACACTATTTGTTTTCGTTTGAAAATTCGTTTTTATTATCACTGGCGAGAAAAAAAAACATGGGTCATTCGTTGAGATAAAAGGTTTTTTACCTTCTTTTTTCCCCTCATCTTAAAAAATTTCCCTGAAAACCTTTACTCAGAATACAACTCCTTATTTGCATTTTCTCAGGGGACCCAGTCGTCTTTTCTCTAAATTAAAATTATCACTCAACTCATCCTATTTTTTTCCACGGGGTTCTACCTCATATCATCATTTTAAAATGTACTCTCTGCTTAAACATTTCAAAATAACGTCCTCCTCACTATTACAATTCTCGTTTTTGACACCAATCGTTTTTAACCCCCAAAAAGACTTTAATGTTGTTTTTAAAATCACCACCCAAATTAATCACAGTGAATCCTATCACTCACCTCTCTCCAACATTTCCCCTAACTCTACCCAAACACAGTATTTTGTAAAAATTGGAGAATCTCCATAATATATTTGGCCTGGTCTCAGTAATTCGTAAAATTTTCCGCACTAACAACACATCATTTTCCAGAAAAAAATTTATAATAAACTAGTTTAATTTCACTTGGTTTATTTAATGAAACATTTTTTTTTGGGGCGGAGTAAAATAGTTTTTTTTTTAAACCTTAAATTTGTTTTTTAAAAATTAAATTTTTAGGAGTGTAATATTAACTTTATTGTCATTTAAACACGATACCAACAAATTAATTTTCTCATTTATTAATTGAATCTATCCCCACAATTTTTTTAAAATAAAATTTGATTGACTCCCCAATCCAAAAGGGCTTTACCTCATGAAAGTCCAAATCTACCCCAAGAAACACTAACACTACCCCAGTAAAACTGTTTTTTTTATTTTTAGAAACTCTTGTAAAAACGTTTCTTTTTTCTCCGGGGAAGAACGACGCAATTTGATTTTTCCCGGTCTGCGAGGGTGTTGAGGAATTCTCAATATTTGAAACGGGGATTTTTTTCCGGGTTTTGGGAAAAGGAATAAGGGTTATGTGGCTTCCCCCCAAAACAGTCCTCCCCCGCACTTTTTACGAGTTGGGGAAAACCAAATCAAATATTAACTTTTCAAAATCCACTCCTCCGCGCTGAGATTTAAATTTTGGGCCGAATACCGGGGGGGGAATCCTTTCGATTTGCAAAAAAAACATTTCACTTTTTTAAAGGAAAAGGTTTTCCTTTAAATATTTTTTCTCCACGATTATAGACCTCTTTCGTTTAAACCGGAAAAAAAAAATTTTGTTTCAATTTTTTTCCCTTGGATGATATAAAAAAATCCCCATAAATTAGCTGTTGCGGCAACCCATTTCGCCCTGCTTAACGCCAAATGCGCATTTTTCTCTCTAATTCTCTATTATCTTATCTGAATAAAATTCGCAAACTGACTTGAAATCATTGACCTCCCGTTTTGGGAAAGTAATTAAAATTCGCACTTAAAAAAAAGCGAATTGAACAAACTCTCGCTAGGTAATTTTGAGCTTTTTTTGTTTAAACATTCATAGGGGTCGGTTAAAATTCTTTTTTAAAATTGCCTTCAATTTATTATAGTCCCCTCTTTTCTCAATATAAATCTTTTATTTGCCTTCAGAATTTCAAAAAAAATTTTGGGGGTTTTAATTTCTCAGGAACATTTTAGTTTTAATCTTTTTTTTATTGATTGAAAAAAAATTAAATGACTCTGCTCTTTGGGGTACCGGGTTGTTAATGTTTTAATGCAATCAAGTTTCAATATTACACCTTTTTTAATTATGATTTTCATTTGGTAAAAGGGAAATTTTTGCCCCATTGATTATGCAATTTTGCTATTTCAACTCCTCTCAAATTTTGATAGTTTAATTTTTTAATTTCTAATTTTCGTTTCATTTCTTCTATCATTTTTTCTCCCCAATAAAAGTCAACAATCCTATAGTTTCCTTATCATTTTATAAATATCACTCTCCTGATTAAATTTTTTTAAAACTGCACATTGTCTGGGACAACTAATTTCAACTCTTCTGTAGACCGCAAATTTATCTTTTTAATTTTTCTAATCTTTTCACAAAGTAAATTTTAATCACCAATGAAACAAATAAAACACAATTTAATTATCCCCCAAAAAAAAAGTTATCACTACCCAAAAAGTAAACATATAAATCACCAAAAAATCTCAAAAAACAAATTGTTTGCCACAAAATGAACCATAAAAACCCAAATTTTCCAAAAACAAATTAAAGTTAATCAACCTAAATTAACCTTATAAGTCCAAAAAAACTATTCAATTCAAATTAAAAAATTATCTCCACCACAAATGTAACACTTTAATCAAAATAATTATCTCAAAACACTAAAAATTATTTTATCCCAAAAAAACAAATAAATCACAAAATAATTATTAAACCACAAAATTTGTTAACTCAACCACAAATTGGACACTTTTAAATCACAAAAAAAGCCAAAATTAATCTAATTAAGTTTTTAACCCTTTAAAAACAAAAAAAAATTTTTCAAAAAAAAAAAATAAAAAAATTTTAAGCGATTACCGTATGACCCTGGTTAAAATCCCTGGCTCCCCAAAACCTCTGCTGCGGGGCGGTTTTTAATAATTCCCCGTGACAAATAATTTTTTTCCCTAAAGGACGCTTCTTTTTGCATTTGTGGACGTTGCGTACACTAAAATTCCCCAGTCCCCGGGTTTCGGCTCGCGGACATGTCGATCGTGCGAAATGATTCACTACATATTTTAAAAATTTAAGTTTTCACCACACATTTGGCTGGACTAAGATAAAAGGAAAGTTATTAGGCGTTCTTCCGCCCTTTCTCTTAAAATGTTTACACATAAAGCACACACCAAATAGCGCCCTCTCACAAATATTACTTTTTGTTGTGGGCGTTTTTAAAAAAATTTGTTCAACACCAAAAAACCATCTAAGATGCTGCAGGTGTGATGTTAACATACACTCACTCACTCACTGAACAGGGTTTGTTGCTATTAATACAATGAAAAGAATTGGTAGGTTCTAACTCAATTTAAACATATTTTCTTTGATTTTATCCCAAAAACACCTTCATTTTGAGAATTTGAAAATTTATTGATTTTTCATTAGGGATCCCCCCGTTCGGGCTGATTTGCCAAAAATGGATAATTTTTTTGATATTTATGTCAGTTGAAAAAATGCATAAAATTGTTTTAAAACATTTTACAAAAAAAATTTTTTTAAATACAATATTTTGGCAAAAAATTAACTTAGAATAATCTTTTTTCAAAGTGTTTCCCTTTTTTGAAAAAAAGCTTCTATTATTTTATATTTTGCCTGATTTGCTCAATCTCTACAGAGCTCACTAAATTTTGAAGAATTCACATTGTTTTCAGAGTTACCACCAATTGTAATAATTATTGGCGTTTTTTTCTTAAAATTGCTCCTCTCTGTTGTCGTAAAATATGGATAAACCCACTTCTAAGTTATATATTTCAAAAATTCTAATGAGCCTCTGTAGAGAGGCCTGAGCTATATACAGGCAAAATATTCTTATAATAGAAGCATTTTTCACAAAAGGAGAACATTTTGAAAAAATTTTATTCAAGTTAATTTTTTGCCAAAATATTGTATTTAAATATTTTCTTTGTCAAAATGTCCTTAAAACAATTTTATATATGTATTCTAATCTAAGTGACACTAAATATCTTGAAAATTATTCATTTATGTGCTTTTGCAAAATCACGGTTCCGAACGTAGTCGTATACCTTAACGTCACAATTTGAAGCAATATGAAGGCTATTGGTGATGGATCTCATAATTTTGAACCACGATCAAGTGACGAGGATACTACCTGAGGTGGTACCCCACTCTAGAAATTTCTACACCCCGCCAACGTGAAGATTGGGCTCATACAACCAGTCTGAGCTTTTAAAGCATGGAATTAAAATATGGAATTACATGTACATGTAGAGAAAACATAAAATGGTTAAAATAGGTTATCAATCGTAAGATCTTAGATAAGAGTGAAATGTATTAACGTAGCACTACAAATCTGAACGAGGGCCATTGGTGACGGACCTCGTAATTTTGAACTACGGTCAATTGATGAAGACGACATCTCTGCTGTCACCACCTCTTCTAACTTCCACACCACACCAATGGGAGGACGTTTGACTCTCGACAGATTAAACGTACATCGGCTCCCTCTCTTTTTTCCAATGGTCTTCAAACCTTTTCAACTCACGGAACCCCTAGAACTAAAAGGTATTTTCTTGGAACCCATAGAACTAGAAAGTATTTTCGAGGAACCCTATTCCACACACACATTTAGACGAATATGTCTTAAAATAATATTTAAAATAGATCAACAAAAGATCAATATAAAGGTAATTAAAAAAAAGTATTGCATTTACTATTACATAAAATTTATAAATCTACTTTTAATATAATTTACTCATTAATAATATTAATCTGTGATCCAAGTGTCACCTACCTATGCATTTTGTTTAGTAACTGGGGTATGTACTTGCCTTTTTTCACTCAAACTATCGAAGTCTAGGTCTATGGAGAATAACTGCAATCGCATTACATATTCTGAGCTGTCTAATAGCTGTCGTAGAGTTGTTTGGAAGAGCAACGCTAATATTTATATATTAGGTTGGTAAAAAGAAATCCATTGTTTTTTGCATGAAATTCAAAACTTTATTTAACAGGTTTGGGATTGTCCGATTTGGGTCAAATATGTACCGTTTTGTTGTATAATTTGTTGCCATTTTAAAGGTAGCTTATATTGCCTCTCTCATAGAAGTCTTGGCCTTTATCGGCGAAAAACTAGTAATCGATTTTCACAATCTTCTCTTATCCCAGTTTTTTATCACCCTGGAAGTTTTGCAATGCAAGAAAAAGGTGGTAATCGTTTGGTGCCAGGTCCGGACTATACAATGGATGCATTAAAACTTTCCAATCAAGCTCCCAGAGTTTCTGGGGAGTCACTACAGACGTGCGTGGCTTGGCGTTGTCCTGATGGAACACAACACCTCTTCTGTTGGCCAATTCTGGTCATTTCTGGTCCGTCGTTACCTTCAAAGGGTCCAGTTGTTGACAGTAGAGATCTGAATTTAGTGATTGGTCATGCGGAAGCAACTCCTAATAAATGATTCCTTTCCAGTCGCATCAAATACACAGTAGAACCTTCCTGGATGTTAGTCCGGGTTTGGCCACCGTTTGAGCTGCTTCACCGCGCTTTGACCACGATCGTTTTCACTCATTATTGTCGTATGTGACCCATTTTTCACCCCCAGTCACCATCCGCTTAAGAAATGGGCCGATTTCATTCCGTTTGGCCAGGGCTTCGCAGATGGAAATTCGATCCATCATGTTTTTTTGGTGTTAATTGGTGTCGCACCCAAACATGGAGCTTCTTTTTGAATCCAAATTTGCTCAAATGGCTTAAAACTATTTTATGGTCGATCTTTAGCTCCTGGGCGATGCTATGACTACTAACATACCGGTCAATTTCGATTATTTCTGTGATTTTATCGACATTTCCGATGATTGGCGCGGGGCAACTAACATCAAAATTGCCTGAACGGAATTGACGAAACCAGAATTGCACGTAATTAGCTGTTACAGTATCGGCACCATAAACACCATTCACAATTTCAGCCACCTGGCTTGCATTTTCATCTTTATCAAAGAAAAAATGTAAAATGTACCGAATTTTCTCTTTGTTGACTTCCACTTTTAACACCCTGTAACTCACAACTGAATGAACCAATCAAAAAACAACAAAATAATTTTTTTAGAGTGAAATGTTACCTTGACAATGAGCATAAATTTGAAATTGTTTGATCGATACTTCACGAGATATCGATACCACAGCCCCATCTACCGAAAAAATAATGGATTTCCTTTTCCCCAACCTAATATATATATGTATATATATATATATATATATATATATATACATAATTTTATATTATATATTTGTGTAAATAATTATATTTTAAAATTTTTAACATATATATATATATATATATATATAAATCTTAAAAATAGTAGTAAAAATTTTTTGTAATATCAAACTAATGTAATTTAATTAGTTGGAACACAAATAAAACTAAAATTTTAAATCTAACTCTTTTAAAAATAGAACAATTTAAAATTTTATATGGTTAATAATTTTACATTAATGAAAGACCTAAATAATATTTTCACGTCATATACAAGTAAAACTATTTTGAAATGTAAACGTTTTAAAGTACCATATGTAAACAGAGTTAAAATTTTTTATAGTGGATTAAAATAAGTATGTAAATTTAGAACAGAAAAAAAGACATAAAAGAATATTATCAAAAACTTCATGATAAAACAGCAGCAAAATATTAAAAAATTTGCGTAAAATTTTAGACGTATAACGCCGCCTTTTAACACAAAAAATTAGATTAAAATTTAGTATTGCAGTATTTCGGGTAAAAAATGAAAGTGTTAAGAATAAAAACAAAATAAAGAAGCAGATTTAAAAATAGGTACCGAATTCGGCCGGATTTTTAAAATCTAAAGCTTAAAAGATTGGTTCGGGAACCTGCAAAAACTTATATTAATTTTTAAAAAGATTGTTATAAATAATACCCTCAAATTTTAAATTTTCTTTTTAAAACATTCATAGTATTGCATAAGCCCATTTCTGGTTTCTTCGTAAAAAATAGGGGTGCGTGTTATACGGCGAATATAACTTAAAATCAAAGAATGCAGATTGAAAGTATAGGTACACGTTATTCGGCCGGATTTTACGATAATCTAATGCTTAAGAACTGATTTACTGGTTCAGGAACACACTCAGCAAAAAAAGTCTGAGTATGAGTTAACTTTTAAAAATGAATATTTTTTATTATAATATTTTTTAAATAGCTCACTAACTTAATAATTTAATTTTGAAAGTTTTGTTTCTTATTTTTTAATCGATGCACGCTTGCGCGCAGTCATATTTTTATCGCAGCTGCTCATTTTTTAATACAGATGCAGTTAAATACTTTATAGACGTAATTATATCTATCGCTATATACCAATTCATGATATAAATATACCATTTTTTATTCATTTTCTTAAAACAAAAGTCAGGGTGTGAATACATTTAACATTTTTTAAATCTCAAATATGTACAGTTCCGTGCTGAATCAAGAAGCATAAAAATTGTTTATGATCCTTTTAAAATAGAACATTAAGAGTATTAAAAATTCATCGTACATTAATTGTAGATAAATATTTATAAATAATATCGGTGTATTAAGTAAATTTTTTTTTCTTTCTACAAATCAATGTAATTTTTATTTTTTGAAGAAAGCTGAAGAGATTTTAATTTACTTTTCAATTTTATTTTAATTTTACTAAGCATTTAGCTACGAACTAATGGTATAAAAATATGAATATGTATGGAAATGTATTAATGTTATAAACACGAAGTTTTGTTTTAATATATATTTTAATTATATGAATATACCCTGCAATTATTTAAAAAGTAGTATTACTTTAAAAGTTTAATTATTTTCATATAATCAACAATTAACAGCATTAGAAATTTTTTCTCAAATATATATATATATATATAGGCTTATTCTCTACAAACAAGAGATAACATCCAACAATCCCATTCGAAAAACACATAGACAGTAGGAAAATCACACAATGAAGGACATATGAGTAACCGAGATTAAAAATTATAAAATGGATGCTGCAGTGTTATAAACATTGCTGTCTTAGGACAGCTAATATATAAAATAATTTATGTAAAAGTGAGGTTGAACATGTTTTTTGGCCAGCCAACCTTCCTCCTTTATGTAAATAACACTGAGCAAAAACCAATAGAAAATATAATGGATAGGAATATCTAAATCCATTACAATATATAGAGGTAACTTACCTAAAAGTTGCACTAACAAATGCAAAGCCCGAGCTAAATCTGAGCGCAATAAATAAATTATTGCCAGATTCTGGACCCTAATACAGAATTAAATCATGTGAAGGGCTGAAATGTAGCACTTAACAAAAGTATAAAAAGAATGGAATTAAAAATTAATAAAAGTTGCAAATTATAGCATAATTTTAATAACACTAGAGTAAATATGAATAAAATAATAATAAGTAATTTTATCTAATATTAGATTATGGAGATAACTATAACTAAGAAATATTTAAGTTTATAGTAATATACTATTATCAATCTCAGAATTTTTAATTCTAACTGTTATGAATAGCTTTATTCATATAACTATTAATAAATTAATTGGGTATTTCTGATTTAAGCAATATTTAGTAAAATATTTATAGTTATTTATTATGTCAGATTTTTTTGACACCAGGAACTTATTACGTTGTATATAATTAATAACAATATTTCTGAATATAGAAACATGTACATTACTCTCCCAATGAGGAACTTTTATGATACTGAAATTAAATTCTTCTCTTTTATCATAAATATTAGAAACTATTACATTATCATTTAATTTGACATGTATGTCAAGAAAATTTGCTTCATTGTTGTTACTATTTCTCTGTATCAAATTGAGATATTGTGGATAAAAATTAACGTTAGGAATAAAATTGGCTTGTTTGCTAAAAATGATTATGTCATCTATATAACGATAAATAAATATTTAGAATTATTAATGAAACTACTTTCAAAATAATGTAAGTATAAATTGGCAAGACAGTTTCTCGCAGGGCCACCTTGTGGCAAACCTTTAATCTGCAGATAATAGTTACCTTTATGATATATATAGTTCTTTTTAAGAACAAACCTAAGTAGTGAATCAAATCTATCATAATTAACATATTATTGAATAAATTATCTTTATGTAAATTTACAAGTATATTAATCAAATCATCAATATTAATAAAGTTAAAGAGATCTTCAAAATCTAAACTATAGACTGAATAAATTTTTTATCTTCATTTGTTCAATAAGTGATTACTATTTTTAAGAATGCTGTGGATTTAAGATTATTTATTGTATCATGTAATATTTCATGAGAATTTTGCCTGTTTTGCTGATATATGTATTAAAACCATTTGTAACTGTTCTAATAAACTGGGTCTTTATGAAATTTGGGAGTAAAAATATATATGGAAATTTAAAATTATTATTAATTTTATTATTTGTTAACTGATTTATAAGAAGCTAAGATACGTTTATTTATTTCTCTATCAGAAACAGAAGACTTAATAAAAGCTGTATTATTATCAAAAATTTGTAATGATCTTAAATTATAATAGTATTTACATTGAAGCAAAACTTCCTGGACTTTATCAACACACACACAACACACACACACACACACACACACACACACACACACACACACACACAACACACACACACACACACACACACACACACACACACACACACACACACACACACACACACACACACACACACACACACACACACACACACACATATATATATATATATATATGAAAGAAATTTGTATAATATTTCAAAAACCAGAAATAATAGATAATGAACATAACAAGAAATAACGTAATAAAAATATAAAAGCAAAACATGAAGATCGAAAAAATACAAAAAAGGAACTATACAAATTACAAAAAAGGAACTATAAAAAAGAACCTAGCGAGTCAGAATGCAATTTCGGACTTAGGACCGAATAAGTGGGGTTAAACTAGTTTGAAGGCGCCAACCTTCCCCCTTTGCAATTCGGTAGGAAAAACCAAATAAAATAAACAAAAATTCAAAGTATATAAAAAAATTCAAAGTATATAAAAAAATAAACCAAAATTCAAAGTATACAAAAACTCACAGAGAGTATGATAAAGCCACTGATTATAATATTCTGAAACAAATTTTCCCCAATTTCTTAAAGCAGAAAAATCCTAAAACAATAAGGAAAAAAAAATTATTAAACGAAATCTTCCTACTTACAGATCTTTTTCCAAGAGTATCAAGTCTTGGGTATTTTTGAACGTATCTTTTGAACTACCTTTTACACTAAACAATATCATTTGCTTAATGGGTTTAAATAAAGTTATTTAGCTTTTAAGCACTGAAAGATATTAAAAATGTATTGGGATATCGAAATAAATCAATTGTGTGTAAGTACTTAATGAGTAATGAATCATGCAACAGATTATATATATATATATATATATATATATATATATATATATATATATATATAAATCTGTTGCCGATTACAAGCCGATATATATGTTATATATATATATATATATATATATAACATATATATCGGCTTTTTCAGCTATTTTTTACAAATGCAATCTGTTGCATGCTTCATTACTCATTAAGTACTTACACACAATCGATTTATTTCGATATCCCAATACATTTTTAATATCTTTCAGTGCTTAAAAGCTAAATAACTTTATTTAAACCCATTAAGCAAATGATATTGTTTTTTCCGTAAATCCATCATAGTATTGATAAACTATTTTGATAATCTTATTCAGTGTACAAGCGGTAAAAATCCAAACATTTTTTCTGAATATTAACAATGCATTTTGCATCAAGAAGAAGAGCAAAGAAACAATCAAGCACCTTTTCTTCGAGAGAAGAAAATACAATGCGAATTTCTTTGAAAGCTTCCTGGGAAAAACTTATAATTATTAGAATCCGACTCTTTCATTTCGAGGCAAATCTTCTAAAGGCTGATGATTTCCATCTTTCTTAATGTCCGACCGCAGACGGTGACCTGTCACAAGCAAATGAGCCATGAGCTTCCGGTCTCTATTGTTGTTAGAAGCACACTCGCAGAGCGCAAATTAATCATGGAAAACAAATCTTACTTTCGAGAAAATTTCCCATTTCCACATAGCTTACGGACAATTGATACTAACTGTAATAATACACGCACACTTTTATTCATTCTTAGTAAACACTAGCTATACTTTTGATAGGCAATTTCCAAATTCAATGAAGTTTAAAAGAATCCTTCTTTGAAGTACCGTAACGCTTTGCACCTTTTTTTTTTTTGGAGAGGGGAAGGGAGAGGAAAATAAAAAAAGTTTAGAGAACAATATCAATAAAATTTTTTCGAACGGAACTTTGATTTTGGCAGAGAGTTTTTTAAAAAAGTTTTGTTGGGATTTTAAATAATTGTTTAAAAATATCAGTAGAGTTACACAAAATGCTTAAGATCTTCAATAATAAATAGTATTTACAGCCAAAGCATAGTTGAAATTTTCAAGTTTTCACCTTTGAAGATATTTTTATAATTAGAAACAAATTATTTTAGATTTTCTTAAAATTTTAAAATTAAAATTTTTTAACATTGAAGCTATTTATAGAGCACATTTCTATATATGGACGAAAAATTCGGCGTATAACGCGCACCTATACTCTTAAATTGCATTTTTTAATTTTGAGGTATATTCGCCGTATAACGCGCACCCCCATTTTTACGAAGAAACCTGCAATGTACAGTAGTATTATTATTACGTTTTAAGGCCATTTGTTCGAGGTATTATCTAAGGATATTGAAAAAATAGTATATTTCTAGAAAAACAACTCTTTAAAAGTTCATAAGATATAACATTTCTTTTAAATAAACATTATTCCGATCTTTGTAAAAGTCTTATAAGTTTTTTTTTATAAGCACCTCTCTTTTTTTATTTTTGAAGCTCTCCTTTTTATACCTGGCGTACAACGCGCCCCCGTAAATTTCGATCTTATTTCTTGTGATAAAAGTGCACGTTATATACTGGAATTTACGGTGTATATACTGCGGCGCACTCAGGAATTTTTCAAGGGGGGCGAGCGTTGAAAGTTCACCCCATTCTCGTATCACATTCCAATACGCCACCAAACATATTCTTTTTATTTTGTCGATTGTCGAGGAAAACAATAAAAAATAAATTATTAGATTAATAATTAGCATTAATTAATAAAATAAATTATTAACAACAAAGTAATTAAATTTTACGTACTTTTTTCATAGGATTATAATCAATAAAAAAAAAATCAAGGGATACGGGGCTGGTCTGGACCCGTGGGCCCCCGTTGTGTGTGGGCCTTATATATATATATGTATGTATACACACCAGTAGAGCACACAGGAATTTTTCAAAGGGGGGGTCGAAAGTTCACCATTCTTGTATCATGCTCCTTTTGATTTTGTCGATTTTCGGGAACAAAACACAGTAAAAAACTAATTATTGAATAAATAATTAGCATTAATTAATAAAATTAATCATTAATAACAAATATTTAATTAAATTTTACGTACTATATACTTAGAATTATAATCAATCGGAAAAAAAGCAAGGGCTTTGGGGGTCTGGCCCCTCCTTGTGTGCACACTGATACACACATATATATATATATATACAGTTGGACCCCGATTTAACGAACCCCTATTTAACGAATTTTTCCCTGTCCCCGATTAAAATGAAGGTAAAAACCCCTATTTAACGAAAATTATTATTCATTAAAGGGGTTTTGCCTTCATTCATTTCGAATAAACGAATTATTTCAACAGTTGGAAAATTTTTTCTATTAGTTTGTGTTAGAAAAAATTAGAATTTTCTTTCAAATGACATTTTTTTTTTGGTCCAGAACAGAACAAAAGATTTTTCTTGTAAGTAGCAAATTTCGACGTCAAAGGGTGTAGAGCATTTTTTGACTTAACAGGTGCAGATGAGTCATGAGAGTAACCTACCGTGTTAGTTTTGAGTAGGACAGGAAACTCCTTTCTTTTCTCATCCCAGTACATAACGCAGGAAATATTTTTTTTTTTTTTATTTTAACGATTACATGTTACATTTGATGATGGATTAACAATCTGTAGATTCTGATGCAGAAATTGATTATGAAACTCTTATCAAAACTGTTACATTTTCTGATGCTTTACATTGTTTGGAAACTGTGAAAACATACTTTTATGCCGCGTAATGTAAATGACGCAGCATTTTCTTCTCTACAAAAGTAGGAAAAAAGAAATCTTTCGAGTCAGGAATCAAAAATCAGGTCTGTCAGGATCAGTTTTTTAAAATTTCAAATTAACTGGTGCGTAATAATTCACTCATAGTATTTTTGGCTGTCGAATAGAATGTATAAAATTTCTAAATACGGATATTTTTCTGTACTTACTTATTGTAGAATTTCCAGAAGGTAAATGCAAAGAATTTGTATTTTGTTTGGACCCCGATATAATGAATAACCTCGATTTAACGAACAGAATATTCAGTCCCGATGAATTCGTTAAATAGGGGTCAGACAACTTTTTCACTTGGTATCATATTTTATTTTATTATGCTATATATATATATATATATATATATATATATATATATATATATATATATACAGTCGAATCTCCATATAATGAACCTCTATATTGCGAATTTTTCTATAAAGTGAACTGGAACCTTGAACATTTCATGATTTTCTTTGTAAAATAACCTTTCTATAGCGAAGTGCATTTTCTATGTAACGAACTTTTTCTTTTGTGATTCATTTTTTCCCTCCTATTTTTAAAGTATTTCTGGACATTTCCAGTTTTCACTTTTAACACATTTTATGGTGGTCATAAATTTTGAACTGGGTTTATTAGATCCTAACTCGCCGAGAGTAATAGAGTTCTGAACGTTTCATCCAAGAAGTGCAACGTTTAACCCCCCATTGTCCAGTTCACTAGAAACATCTTCAATATAACCTTTCACCCTCAGTGGAGTTGTTCCGTGTCCTAGTTATAAAATAACGTACGTTTAATATTACTTGAGTGTTTTAAAATAGAAAATGTCCTTAAAATTTGTTAATTTTAATATAAAATTATTTTATTAATATTAAAAATACTGCGTATTCTTCGACACTTTTTTCTTGTTTTCCTTGCTGTTTTTCTTTCTTTGTTTTCTTTTTATATGGATAAGATATATATAAAATAAACATATACTAATTTTAAAAAAGGTGTGACAAATTACTTTTTTTTAATACATAGTGTTTATGAATTTAAAATTTGTTTTATGTGGTTTATAAAGTATATTAAAAGATGAACCTCTATACAACGAATTTTCAATATAACGAACTTTTTTCCGGGATTTAGCGACTTCGTTATGTAGAGGTCCGACTGTGTATATATATATATTAACATTAATGTCCATTTAAACATAAGTAAATAATTTAATTTAACCCCTTAAGTGCCGTGGACGTGTATATAAGCCATGCTAAGCAGTTTTTCTTGTTTCTTTTTTGTTTGAGTGTACTTTTTTCTATTCTTCATTTGCTGTCACTTTCGCTTACTGTGTGTAATAGATTTTTTAATTTTTTGTACGAATGCACTGAATGCGATGCTGGTTTATGTGTTCAACCATGTTTCAGGATATATCACAGAGGAGATAAGTTATGATTTTTTTTTTATTATATTGTAACTCTAGAGATTTAAAATATTTTATTTTCATTTTATTACTGAAACCTTTTTTTCTTTTTTTTTCTTTCATTTTTAAAGTGAAAGTAAACAATTTTTAGGTGGAAAAACACGCCTTTACTTTTCCTCCAGTAAATCGCATAACAACGTGAGCCTGTGGGGAAAAATGGTGGCACTAGAGCAAGGATGGCGAACCAAGGGCACGCGTGCCATTGATGGCACGCGGATCCATAAAGGTTCGCCACCCTTGCACTAGGGGATGAATTTCGTACCTTTTCCTTGACAGTTAAGGAAGGTCGCGGTAGCCTAGTGGTCAAAATATCAGATTGTGGGTGGCATGTCACGAGTTCGAGCCCAGTACCACAAAACACCCGCCATGTAGGGGAGAAATGCACGTTAAATCTGTCGAGAGCTTAAACGTCCTCCCGTTGGTGTGATGTGGTAGTTAGAGAGGGTGCCATCAGGATCGTCTTGTCACTTGACCATGGTTCAAAATTACGAGGTCCGTCGCCAAAAGCCCTCGCGTAGCTGAACAGTGCGACGTTAATATTCACTCTCTCAACAGTTAAGGAGTTTATCCAATGGATTAACGTTTCTCAAACTGTGGGGCGCCCCCCTACCCCCTAGGGGTGCATTATAATCCTACCAGGGGTGCGCGAGCATGTCGAAATTATTAATTTACTGAAAGGAAGCAAAGCTAAATACATTCTGACGTAATAAAAAATAAAATTCAAATTTTTGTACTATAATATACTTATAAATGTATCACAGTACTGTGCGCACAATGTATTTGATCATTAATTCGTCAATGATAAGTTAAAAACAAGTTTAATAATTACTAGTGACTTCATGGACTTATCATATACAAAATTAATTACGCATCTTGATAATTTGTACTGTTTATAATTAAAGTCGTATTTAGTTTTGCATTACATTATTAATATAAATTGAATATATTGTTATATTGTATGAAGGGGTCCACAATGAAAATTATAATTGAAAATTGGGTCGTAAATATGGAAAGTTTGCGTAGCACTGCAGTGGATATATATGAATTTTTTATACGTTGGGAGGGTTATAATTTAAAAAATACGTAGAACAAATGCGCTGAGAAGCGTAATCGTTATGCTAAAAATTAAAAATCTGTTGGTTTATGAGGGACGGGGTTTTAATTCTGAAACGTTTTGCTATCTTATGTGAGCCACTCTGATTTAATCAAATTTATTTTATATGAGAAAGAACTCTTATTTTGAAAGAGTTGTGATTTGTCATGAGATTTAAAAAGAATTCTGTGAAATTAATTTAATTTCAATTTTTTTTTAATAATTTATAATGACTTAAAAGATATAAGCATTTTCTTTATTGAAAATCCTTCGCTATCTTCGTATAAGATTTAAAATTCTAACTATTAAGAAATAAAAAAACAATTTTATGAAATAGGAAAGAAAAGTAATGTCTTATTTATTTTCAAAAATAAAATTTTCGGAGATATTTGTCATAAGCACTTATTTAGGTTTAATGAGTCGTATTTTTCAATAAAATTGTTAGCGTACTGAAATACTTATTTCACAAGCAGCTGATGTAATGTCTATAATTCTAGAATTTTTTTTTTATATTTATCGTATTATTTAATCTATCTTTAGATTTAATGAGTAGTTTTCGAAAAGGAGATGATTTTTTTTTCTGTAAAAAATGCAATTATTTTTAAATGAGATTTCTGAAATTGAAAACTGAATTTTATTTGTTATTAGAAAAACATGAAATCAACGTAATATTTAAAAAATTTAAATGTTCAATATTAAAATAGGTAAAAAAATATTCAAAATAATCTCTTTTTTTCAAAAATTTATTTTAATATTCTAGAGTTTAATGTCTTACATACAGTTAATGATCAATTATTTTATAGTGCTATTCATTCAGTTTCCTTCATCTTGAAGAAAAGCCTTGTCGATTGTCCTTATTATTAATAGATACGTATTGTAAATCAGAAAATCCCTTTTAAAAAGTTATGGAATCTGTTAAAGGTATACGCTAAGACCTATATTCAGAACTCTTTTTCAAATATAATAAATGTCCCAGCATTAAAATAATCTTTTGCTTGGCTATAATATGTATATACAATTACTAGCCATTAGTTGACCCCATTTCATGATATTGTACGAATATATATACTCTTTTTAAGTTATTGGTATATGTCTTACCATTAAGTTTTCATATGTATTGAAAAATATTCATATAGCTCTCTCCTTTTAATTTAATAAGGGCTTGAATTTCTTAAACTGAAGTCAATTTATTTTTTACGCCCCTGCAACCCTCTCTTAGGAGTCGATTTCCTTAAGTACCGTTCTTAGCGAATTTCTATTCAACAAAAGAAACATGCTTACCTTATTTCGGATATACAGGGTGGTCCCTAATTCTTTTTTTAAAATTTTTGGGGTAGATACAGGAATTGTTTAAATTTTTATTGTATGGGAAATTTCCAATATATAGGGGCAAGTAACGCGGGGGGCCCACAAACGGGAAAAAAAAAGAAAATATAAATGGGTTATAAATTTTGGTTTCATTGCCAGTGGGGATGGCCCCCAACATAATGCACCCAGTGGGGAAAAGCGCCATTCACAATGATGTTTTACGTCTAGAAAAAACGATGTATGCCAAAATGTAGATATGTAACCGGAAAGAGCCAGGACCATTTGGACGGGGTAACGGCAGAGCTGCGCCAGGAATGGATCACGCGCAGTTTCCTGATCGACGAATGCTGGATCACAGAATTTTTCAGCGGTTACATCGTCAACTTCGTGAAATACGTTCGTTCCACGTCACCAGACATGATTCTAGTCGACGAACAGCTGTATGCAGTCCAAGCCTGAAAGAAAGCATCTAGAACGTTGTGGTTTATAGATCGGGAAAAAGGAAAAGCTGTTGCTCATCAGGGGTGGGGGGTCTGGGTCTTTGTGTGGAGTTTTAAAACGAAAATCGCTTTCCTTTTTCCATTTTCAGGGGGTACAAGCTTTGAATCCGGCAAAATATCTTCCCGGATGTTAGGGGGTGATAAGAAGTGGGGCCGCAGCGGGAATTTCACAGCCGGGGCTGAACGGTTATGACAGTTATTTTAAACGTTGCTTTTTAAAGGACGCTTTCAATAATCACACTTTGTTTTTTCCTTTCGTCTCTTTTTTTTTGTGTTTGTGTCTTCCCGCGTCCCCCTTTTTTAAAATTCTTGTAAAAATTATGTTTTTCCTTTATTGCATGTATTACATTTAAAAAGGGTTGTTCAATATCCTGACCCAACCCTTTTTTCCGAATTCAAACCCAAACCCGAAGGCTTTTAATAGTTCAAAAGCGGGAATATTTATATCTTTAATGCCTCCTAACCCATTTGAATCCCTCTGGGGATTCGATAATCACAAAACCCGTTTCCAAAAGGGGGGCCCAACAAAAAAATCTCCTTTAAATTTCTATCTGGGGTCTTCGTTTGGGGGAAACTCAAGGGGGAATGTAGCCCCCGCATTTTCTCTCTCTCTCTCTCCTTTATAAATTTTCCTGGGAAAATCTGAGTACAGGCGATCATCTTACGTGTTTATGCTATAATTTCTATTAAAATCTCGCTTTAGAAAAAACAAAAAAACTTGTCAGCAATTCTTCCAAAAAATTTTCCCTTTTTCAAAAAAAAACAACAAAATTTAAAAAGGGCCCAAAAAGCCCCCAAATAATCACCAAACCTTTCCCAAAAATCTGCGTACCACAAAAAAAAAACATAAAGACCTTTTTTTGTAAAATAATTAAAAAAAAACGTGTTTTTAAAACAATTATGCTTCTTTTTTCGTTTATTTTTGGGGTTTGGGAAATTTAAAGCTTTTGGGGCCTGACAAAAAAAAAAGAATAGTGACGAAAATTTTTGAAAGAAAAAACATCATAGATCTTTTTTAAAAAGGGGTGAGTGAATATTAACGTCGCACTGTTCAGTTACACGAGGGCTTTTTTGGGGACGAAACCAAAAAAAGGGAGAAATTTTTTAAAAAAATTGCTGAAATTTTTTAATAGAAGGCTTGGGGGGGTTCAAAATTAAATTTTTTAAAAAACCTTTTTTAAAATTGAACGTCCCAAAAAAAGGTCCGGCTGCCCGTCTGCAGGTGTCAACTCGAGAATCTTGCTTTGTAATACCCCCCTATAAAAAAAAATCCAAGACTATAAGCTTCACAAATACTTAAAAGTGTGACTGAGATCTTGCAAAAATGTGACTTTTTAACCACAATTCAAAAGAACTGAAAAAGGATGATATAATGGCCGAGTTGCACTGGGAAAAACCAAATTTATATCTCCAGTGGGAAAAGAGCTAAAAAGAATGACCTTTGCCGAAAAACATCTAAATACATCACATAATTCTTAATAAAATTTTTTAATTGAAAGTAATTTTGAAGGAAAAAAACAAAAAAATATGTCTGCAAAATTCAGGACAATCTTAAGAAAAACCCTTTTTCGACTTTTAAACATGAAGGAGGGGGCAAATGTTTGGGGTGCTTTGGGAAGTTCTTCGGCTGGTAATCTGGAATTTATTGAATCAACAATATACAAAATTGGTTATTTAAAATTTTTGAGTGAAATATCAGGGCATATCCGAAACTTACGGTGGTGATTTTTTTTTCCCAGGGGCCAAAAAGGGTGGGAAATGGCTCACTTTTTTAAAACCTGGCCCATTCTAAAACCTTTTCCCAAGAAAATCATCCCAGACCTAAGCACAATACATCTTTTGGGGGGGGTTTCTCAGAAAATACTCGGGAGAACTAATACACCCAAAAAACCCCCCCACATAGCAGGTAGAACAAAATATCCACAGATAAACAAAAACTTTTAAAAATCCCTGCTAAATATGTTGAGAGATTTATAAAAAGAAGGGAAAAAGTTTTAAATTTTTTGCTCAACCCATTATCATAGGGCGGGATGGCGAACCAGTGGCACGCGTGCCATCAATGGGACGCGACACTATTTGGGCACACCAGTTTTCAAAAAAGATTTGCATATATTCTTCAAAATTACAGAGTTTTAGAAGTATTTCTCGCAAAGCAGTGATGGTCACGGGGCGACGTGAGGCACCCTCGTTTGTTTTTGTTTACCTTATTTATGTGGAAACCGTTGCTTATGATGCAAAATTTGTACACCAAGCGCTAATTTCGTTGACACAACTGTATTTTAAAAAATTTATTTGTGTTATATTTAAAATTTTTTTAAATGTTGTTTAAGGATGAATACGTTCGGAAATTGAAAAGCGTATAAATGGATAATATTTATGATATTTAGTGTCCCTTTGATTAGAAAATGTATATAAAAATTTTTTTAGAATAGTATTACAATAAAATTATTTAAGTACAAATTTTTTACAAAAAAAGACATAGAAAGTCCCCTTTTAAAATATTTTTTTTTAAAAATCTTCTATTATAATAAAAAATTTCGCCTGTATATAGCTCAGACCTCTGTCAGAGGGTCAACTAAATTTTTTAAAATATAAACGGGTGGGTTTATCCATGTTTTTCGACAACAAAAGGGGGGAATTTTGAAAAAAAAATAATTATTTCAATGGTGTAATTGAAAACAATGTGAATTTTTCAAAAAAATTTTATTGAGCCTCTGTCAAAAGGGCTGAGCTTCTGGCAAAAAATTATTATAATAGAAACATATATCAAAAGGAGAAAATTTTTAAAAAAGGTTATTCTAAATTAATTTTTTTCCGAAAATTTTTTTAAATTTTTTTTTGTCAAAATGTCCTTAAAAATTTACTGATCCCAATCTAAGTGACACTAAATATCATGAAAATTATCCATTTATGCACTTTTAAAAACACGGTTCGAACTT
>BMAV01014130.1:0-22790 GCA_019973955.1 Trichonephila inaurata madagascariensis
TATAATTTGCAAAAGAAGGGGACACCAGCCCATTGAGGTTAGATTGGCCTGCGCACCCAGAATATTTGTTTTAGAATATTTAAGTGTATAAATATTTTAAGTAATTGAATGTAAAAGTGAGAGTGGGCATAAATTAAACAGTAATTATTAATGTTGGCCTAGTTATTGGAGTAAAATTTATTGTCACGAGTTTAAATTTAAATTGAATATTAAAATTTAAGATTAAAATTGCAATGAAAATTAAAGTCAAGATAAATATTGGAAATTATAAAAGTTAAAATGAGGATTTAAGATTAAAATTGTAATGAAAATTAAAGTCAAGATAAATATTGGAAATTATAAAAGTTAAAATGAGGATTTAAAATTAAAATTTAAATAAAACTCAGAAAGCGAAGAAATTTAGAAATAGAGATTTAGACACGTAATTTATTAAGGGCATTGAGAACCCTTATAAATCACGTTTTCTTCTTGAGGGTTGTGACGTCTATCGCGTCTTTCTGCTAACATAACTTCTATGTTCTTTGACGGCCACGATTAATGGCAAAACTTTTCCAACCCAATACCAAGAAGATAAACAAAGATAATATGTAAATTAGATATACTATAAAAGGATAGAAGCTTTGATGATAGGATATAGCGCTGCAAGCTTAGAGATAGTAGTGTGGAATTATTCTGATCGATAGCGTGACAAAGCTTAGTGTGAATCTTACAGATCAAGAGTTAGCAGTCCGATAGTTTTGGGAAAGAATAGAAGCCTAAGATAAAGAATTTGGAATCATCGTTTATAAAGTTTATAGATACCATTCTCTAGGTAAAGGAAGGAGAACTGAAAAAGGTAATATTAGATATAAGTAATTAGAAGCATAGGATTATTAATGATAATTGAGATAAAGGATCTAGTTGCGTGATCTGACTTGAATACGTGGTTTAATTTGGGCGTTGACTCTCACTTTAATTAAAATTGTCAAATTAGAATTTAAGTAATATAAGTTATTCTTAATAAAAGTTGTATTAAAAATTATTATGTCTCATCATTTTGATAATCCCACACCTCTAGCTTACGCGGAACCGGCACGACATGGTCATCACAGGATGGCTATGTCGCATAACTTTGATCAAATAAAGTTCCTTTTTTTAAAAACTAAGTCTGTTTCTGACTTCAAATCATGTCATATCAGTAGCGCACACAGAAATTTTTCAAGGGGGGGTGTCTGGGGTCGAAAGTTCACCATTCTTGTATCATGCCCCTTTGGATTTTGTCGATTTCGGGAACAAAACACAGTAAAAACTAATTATTGAATAAATAATTAGCATTAATTAATAAAATTAATCATTAATAGCAAATACTTAATTAAATTTTACGTACTATATACTTAGAATTATAATCAATCGGAAAAAAATCAAGGGCTTTGGGGGGAGGGGGGTCCGGACCCCCAGGACCCACCCCTTGTGTGCGCCACTGTGTCATATATATATATATATAAAGAGAGAGAGAGAGAGACAAAAACTTGCTTTAATATATGACATGTAGGGTTACACATATCAGATTCTTGTGTTTTTATTTTAGATAATTTAATACAGAAATATCTCTATTAACTACACTCTGAAGATTCGTAAAATAATTAAAATTTAAGTTAACTAAATATATTTTATCTTTTTATGTATGTTTATATAATTTAATTTAAAATAAACAAAAAGTATTTACATTCCTGTAGATATCTATCCAAATTCCTTTTAGCAGAAGTTTCTTTTGTTAACACAAAAACAGTAGGAATGGAGCTGGCGACGATTTCTAAATGTTTGGTATTGAAAACAAGTTTATTCAAAGTGGTCAGCGCATAATAAGTGAGGAGATGGTTTAAAATCCTTAAGCTTCATCATCTTATCAATGTTTACTAAACACTCGAATTTTTTTACCGGGATATTAAAAAAAGATTTTTTTCCTATATACAATCATCTTATCTTTTACTGTAATCGAGTAACCATTTATAGTAAAAAACGAAATTTTAGTGGGTATAATGTAAAAGAGCAAGAGCAAAATAGTACACAAAAGAAGTATTAGGTTACAGTTACAGTTAATGTCTTTATTAGGGATTTAGAGCAATAAAGGCTATTATCCCAAGTATTAGGTTAGAGTTAAGAGGGAAACAAACCAAAACATATGCACGTGCCATTCTCATCACGTGATAGTGACGTCACATGAATCAACCTCATTTGTAAAAAGGAGCTAGAAATAGAATAAAAGCATTTCACAGACTTTGTTGCCATTAAAAAAACCCAGCATTACTAATCCGCATTGACCGATTCCTGTTATCTGAAAACCCTAGAGAATCAATATGACAGCATTCAAAGAAAATTTGGTGGCTATATTACATCACGGTAATACAGACATTAATTCTTTTTCAAATTTTATCTGCGACCTTTGATAACAACTGCGATACCCATTAGTATTATCTATAGACAATTCGAAATTGAGTAATCTTTGTAAAACAAAATGAGAATTCTGCATATTTTTACAAGAGATCTCAAAAATATATTTTTCTTGAGGTTACATTAAAACGTATGGAAGAGTCTTTTTTGTACCAAGTTATACTTACATGAATATACAAAAAATTTCTGAATATATTTTTATTTAAACATACAACACTTCAAATTTATTAATGAAAAACAATTTAATGAAAATCACATATCACACAAAAGTGTAAATACAAGTCTGATAGATAAAAGGAACAAATAAGGCCGGAAGTGTAATGCTCAATTTCGTTGGAGGCACCTATTCTTATTATTTACGGTGTTGGAATTCAATGTTTTGGGGTTGCTATATTTGGCTGTTTATAAATTATTGGTTATTTTCAAAATAATTACAATAAAAAAGTGAAATAAATTGTATTTTCACAAAATGCTTTGTTGAGAATAATGCTAATGTTTCAGAATGTGTGAATCTAATAACCTATTATAAATGAGGGAAGTCTTCAATATTCGAGGTTTTAACCAGTTCAAATTACTCCAAGATCACTAAACAGAGCGAGTATCATTCAAATTTGGCTGTCCGTCTATTTGATCTTCTACGTCTGGCTGCATCACAGCAATAGAGTAAATGAATTTGAAGTTATTCGGTTCTTCCGCAACATAAATAAATCCGAAATTCACTTACACCTTTTACAGAGAATACATAAAAAAATGAATTTTTAATGTCAGTTTTGGGCTTAGTTCACAGATTAAAACTTTTGATCTGTTCTTAGAAAAATAATTTGAGTGTAGTGAAAAGATTAAAATATTAGAAATTTGTTTGTGCACTAAACACTCAAAAAACAGTTCCTTAACATGTATTCTTTTTTGAAGTAAAATTTCAAATATTCTTTTGAAACAATTAATATTTTTTTAAAGTTAGGAAATCTTGTTTTTTTAAAACATAAAATAAAAATTTTAGAAATTTATTAAAATAGTATTGAATAAATAAACCTAATATTTAAAAAAAAATTTCTTCCCTTATTTTCCTTATTTATTATAACATACTATGTTTACTATAAATCTATTTATCTATATTTTATGGTTTTAATGTATTATTTTTTTCTATAAAACTATTTTCTACGCATGCTATATATTTTCATACATTGTTAATTTTAATATTTTTATTGTATAAAATTTTTTCGTATATGCTTTTAATTTTATATATTATTTTTTTAATATCTTTACTATAAAACTATTTTTGACTACTCTATATGAAAACTAAAAGGTAAAAATTAATATTTGATTTATACAGATATGCAAATAAAATTTTGAAAAATGAGAAGCTTATTTTGACTGAAAGGTTTATTTTAATAAAAAAAAATTATAATTTTTTTCAGGTTTTTTTAAAATTTTGGCGCTTTTTGAATCAAAGATTATAATAAGAATTTTTAACTTCTTGGTTATTATTTCTTCAATAATTCCTTCGAATCATATTACGTATGCTCTACCAATTTTCATAAGCAGCTTTTGACTACACTGCTGGCCACCGTAAATGCAATACCAAGAAAGACAAGAGATAGCACAACAAAATTTATTTTGTAGATAACATGTTGACCAAGTATCAAATGTGTAACGTCGTGAGTAGTTAGCAAACAAGAAAATTTGTCACAGCCTCATTTTAAAATTAAAGCAGTATTTATTTGCTTCATAGGTTACTAAAAAGTCCAATAAATATGCCAAGCCGGGCGGACAGTCTATTTCACGGGAGTTCAATCCTTTTTCCGAAAGGCACTCACTAATCCCTTTTCTTTTCAGGGCTCCTATCCAGTTTTCTCCATCCAGGGCTCTCTATCGGTCTCACTCCAAGGCTCGATGTCGGCGTTTGTCCGAGGTCAGACAATAAACAATGACCCCATGGCCACGTGCTCTTGTCACCTAACGTCTGTTTGGAGCCATAAAACTTCGCATGAATAGAAGGGTGAGGTTCACCCCAATCGAAGACGTCACAACTCCTTCCCCCTGAAAAGGTCCATTTCACTGGACTGCTCTGGCCTCAGGCTGGTTCACTTCTTAACATTTTACACCGAAAGGTTGTCTTATCAATGAGACTGACCAGGACAGCAATCCAAGTAACAAATACAATCAAAAGTAGAAAAATAAATGAATAAATCCAAAATTCTATAAAACATACACTTTACAACTAAAACTTAAATCCCAAATCTTGGATTCTTTTTCCTTTTCTGTAAGTTACATCACACCTTAAATTTTTAGGGTTTTAAAGAAGTTAAATCAAATCATCACATTTCACTAATTCTAATACATCAAATCGCTCAATCAATTGTGTTAAACATCTGTGAGTATACACCTTACTAAGAGACACAAAAGATTTTCAATAACACATAATATCCTTCCACCTTACACACACACAAACATTCATACTCATACAAATATTAATTCACACTTTGCACAAATCCAAAGAATTGCTTATTTCCATCTACTTATTCCAACGATATTTCCAACGATATTAAATAAACGAAATAAACACCTATAAATTCCAAACTTTGCAAACAACAGTAAAAATTTTTTTTAAATTAAGCAGTTGACATCAAGGCCATCTGAATTAAGTTAAATTTTGGTTATCGGTAGGCATTCTCACAACCATTATAACAAGTTAATCACATTTCATGGTGTTGTCTTCCATTACGTTAGTTATTGAGGAAAATTAGACACTTTAATTGGGAATATAATTAACATACCTCATTAGCTCATGAAATGAATTTACTAAGTCTACATTATGTACATGAAACAAATTTTCCGACGGCTCTAATTTACCTTTGGTCGATCTGACTTCCGACCCAATCTTACTCAACCACTTTAATACAAAGTCAATCTGCTTTACACGATTTTTCCAAATTTGCATCAGAATGTCTATATCAACCATTCGTGATACATCAATCTGCTCTAACCATCTCATAATCTGTGTCATTAAATTACATCCATAAGAAGAAGCACATACAAACTTAAACCTCACTTTCTTAATAATGTACATGCTAAATGGCATAACGCATGAGGCATACTTCGGATAACTCATCATGAAAGAACGACGAAAATACCATTTCCACAAATCCAGTACAGTGACCCACAATGCCGGGTTGTTCTTTTTTACAAAACCTTCCCTTTTTAACAAAAGATAAATCTCGGCTCGCGTCACCTGGTTCAAATTCCCACACTTAATACATTTAATACGCGGGTACGGATATCGGCTCACTCTTCCTAACCAAACAACGGGCAGAGTATGGTTGGACTGCCCCATTCCGCTTACACCTAAATCTAAAAAATACTCTGCATTCTCTCTTAGCGAATTAATTAACATTTGGAATGTACAGCAAGTTTTAATTTTAAACGGCTTTCCTGTATTTAAATTAATATCCCTCTGCCTTAAAGAAACGTCCAGGGTCTGGAGGAAACCCTTCTTCTTTTTAGTGGTTGATCATTCTTAAATAGTTATTTGATCAGGCGGTAATTTAAAATACAGTTGACTTTCCTTAAAATACCCTGAAAGTTAAAATCCATAAATAGTTTTACCGAATAGATAATTTCGAATTTTTCACTATTCCCTCCAAGCTATTCTCTAATTTGCCAAAAATCCGGCTTCCTACGGTAAAATTTTTTATTAAATTAAACGATAAATGTTACTGCGATCTCTTTTTTCCAGTAATTTATCTCGAAATTAAACTCTGAACTTAGGCTGACCTATTATCCGTCTCTAAACTGTTCTTATCAATTTTTTTGGGTTTGAGAGAGGAAAAACGCATTTTTAAACCCTCACCTCTCCGCCTCTCCGCACATCTGTTTTACTCATATTTTTTTTTTCCCCATTTAACTGCCCGCTATCTAGCCATTGTATGATTTCAAAAAACTTTCCCGATTCACTGTTAACTGCTTATCACCACCCGTTAACTTCACAATGGTATCTTTTTCCTCGCAGTTATTTCCACAAATCAAGATTTCAGGGTTTACCACTCCTTTATCTCCTATCAATTCTAAAGAATCAGCTCCTATTTCATCGGAATTTATTACCCGCTGTGCCCACAAAGCGACTGCTCTAACACTTTCTCCACCTGCAAATGACCCCACTTTCCTTACACAATCACCAATTCTATCCACATTGATTTCTTTCCCTTCCTCAACCTTAAACCTGTTATTCTTTTCTGTTCCTATCCCTCTTGCTTCAGACGGGGGGAAAACGTTCGTCCTTCTCACCTGGGGGCAATTCTATTTTCAAAATCACCAGACATGGCGTTCTCCACGCTTTTATTAACTACCGAGTTAATTAACGGTCTACACTTCCTAACCGGTTCACTAACTTCTGCGGTACGGTTTCCTGACAAACAATAAGCATTTGCGAGATTGTTAATCCTATTCCCTGACTTCAATTCATTTTCTTTTAACTTATTTCTGAGTTGAGCTCTTAGTCTTTCTAACTCAAATTCCCTAGCTAGTCTACACTCCTCAAATTCCTTAATTTCCCGTTTTTTCCGTTCTTCCTGTTCCTTAATTTCCCGTTCTTCACGTTCCTTAACTTTCCGTTCTTCCCGTTTTTCCTCCAAAATACCCTCCAACAAACATTTAGCTACTTCATCATTATAGTGTTTACTTTGACAAATTCTCTTCTTAATTTCCATCTTAGGTAAAGTAATATCAACTTCTACCCCTAATTTTTGCAACTTCTAACAATAGCTTTTCTTTCTTAACAGAAACGCCATGATGCACTAATACACACAAAACCGAATCTAAACTTAATCGTTACAAAAATTATACAAAGACTCAAGGTAAACTAACAATACACTAGACCAAGACTTAACTATATTTCACAAATATGCACAAATCTAAAACCAACACAATAACCTACTCAACGCTACAAGTATAACTACTGTATACTAATTTTCACAAATCTATAACCTCAACAATATCCTACACAATATTGTACCAACACAACAAGTATAACTACTGTATACTAAATTTCCCAAATCTATAACCTCAACAATATCCTACACAATATTGTACCAACACAACAAGTATGACTACTGTATATCAAATTTCACAACTCAAACAAAAATACTAATATAGCACATTTATACACTTCATACAAAACTTAAAAATCTTTCTAGTCTCTTATTGTTTACTAAATTTACCTAGTCTTTTACATTTCTTATCTCAAAATTTTACATACAAAAAACAATACTCAGTTGCTGTCCCGAAAATAATATCAAAGAAAAGACTCACCTTAAAATTTGTAGACGTAGACATAGGATCACTCAGGAATTCTTTTTACACACAAATCACTTCTTAAAAAACCACCCTTCACACAAACAGGCAGGAACTCATGACGTCTTGACACAGGGAACTCTTGAAAAACGTCCATCAAAACAAACGGGCAAACAGGTCCTCTTAAATAATCGTTGATTCATCAGGCAGGAACGGGAGACACTTGTATCCGGCTCTTTTCACAGCTGGGGACTCCAGGAAAACATCTCATAGCAGGCAATTCCAAAAATCAGGCGAGCACGCTTCATCACTAGCAGGAACAGAAACCTCTTGAAGTCGGCGCTACCAAAATCAGGCGGGCATTAAAATTTTCTCATTACATTCGCACAAGGCTGGCCTTTTTTCTCTATCTTCACTAAAAACTGAGGATTCGGGCATCTATTTACTTAAATGCCGTATCCCACCGCTGCCACCAATTTAATATATATGTGTATATATATATATAGCTGTAACGTCGTGAATAGTAAGCAAACAAGAAAATTTGTCACAGCCTCATTTTAAAATTAAAGCAGTATTTATTTGCTTCATAGGTTACTAAAAAGTCCAATAAATACGCCAAGCCGGGTGGACAGTCTATTTCACGGGAGTTCAATCCTTTTACCGAAAGGCACTCGCTAATCCCTTTTCTTTTCAGGGCTCCTCTCCAGTTTTCTCCATCCAGGGCTCTACATCAAGTTTTCCATCCAGGGCTCTTCTCTCGTCTCCATCCCGGGCACTCTCTCTGTCTCACTCCAGGGCTCGATGTCAGCGTTTGTCCGAGGTCAGACAATAAACAATGACCCCATGGCCACGTGCTCTTGTCACCTAACGTCTGTTTGGAGCCATAAAACTTCGCATGAGTAGAAGGGTGAGGCTCACCCCAATCGAAGACGTCACAAATGATTAAATTTATAGACTTCTGGGAAGTGTGATTCCTGCCAGTATCAGTAGCCAGAGTAGCCGCCATTGTTGGAGATCACCGCTGGCACACGCCTTGGCATTGATTCAAAGAGACTTTGGATGTGTTCTTGGAGTACAGCAGACCAAGAAGCTTCCACACGTTGCCAAAGTTGATCTGGTGTGGCAGCTAGGGGTGTAATCTGGGTCAATCGTTGAGCAACCATGGACCACATGTTTTCTATCAGTGAAAGATCCGAAGAGCGAGCCAGCCAGGGAAGCAATTCAATCTGGTGATTGACGAAGAACCTTTGGACAATGCGTGCTACGTGTGGTCGCGCTTTATCCTGTTGAAATATGGCTGTGGCCAATCCCTGAAGGTAAGGAAGGACAACTGGTTCCAACACCTCGGAGATGTATCGCTGTTTGTTTAAAGTACCAGCAATGAGTACTAGAGGAGCGCGAGAGTGATATCCAATACCGCCCCATACCATAATACCCGGTGCAGGACCAGTGTGGCGGTGCATAACGCAGCTGTTCAGCATCCTTTCTCCACGGTATTTCCAAACTCAAATCCGACCATCGTGGTGTTGCAGACAGATGCGTGACTCGTCAGTAAAAACAACTTCATTCCATTCTGCCACCCACATCTTTCTTTCATCGCACCATTGGCGGCGGAGACGTCTGTGGTTCAGTGTCAAGGGTAGACCAAGCAATGGACGTCTTGCGGACAGACCACTCTGCTGTAAACGGCGTCGAATGGTACGCGCAGACACTGAATGATGCGTTACAAACTCAATATGCTGTCCTATGGTTCGTGAGGTGACTGAGCTATCCGTCACTGCCATGCACACAATTTGTCTGTCCTCACGTGAAGTGGTGCACTAAGGTGGATGTGATCGACCACGTTGGTCCGTCGTACCCTCCTGCATTCAATGGTCACATATCCGCATTACAGTTGTTTGGTTTCGTCCAACACGACTACCGATTTCCCTGAAAGATAATCCACAATCTCGGTAGGCCACTTTCCTTCCTCTGTCGAACACGGATACTTCATCAAAAGCTGATTGCTGTTTTCTACGAGACATAGTTGGTCGTTTTTTGAAAAGACCACAAGGAAAACACAATTGCCGAACTTGAAATCGTCGAAATCTCCAAGCCTTAAATTGCGCTTTGAGGTGGCGCCACAGGCGCGCGTGATGTGTGTCTACGCTGAAATTCTATATAATCACTTGCATATCTCACCTCCGCTGATGCATATTGTAAATTTCATGTTATTTGCATGCTTCCTTCAGGGTGTTGCATTTATGCTGTCCAGCAGTGTATTATGAAGACATCTTTTTTGTAAGAAAGAATATTTTTATCATTAACTTTCAATTCTTCCTAAATATATAAATATTTTAATTTTCAATATATATCGAATTTTACGAGGGTTCATTTGAACATACAATTTTCTCTTGCAATCATATAACTTACTGTTTTCTTGAATAAGATGATGGTATATCATTTTCCTAAATGCCACACCACACCACATTCACAACAGAGATATAAGAGTTAAATTAAAATGTTATAATCATTTGCATTCGGTTTTTCAAAATTTATTTACACAAATACAAACGCAGTTTAAATGTTATTCTTGAAAATGCAATTATCTTTAATTGAAATTTTGGGAATATTTCTATATTTTTTTTTTTTCAAAAACTACCAAGATTTTATTTTTAAGATTAATGCTATTTTAATTTTTAAATACATTAAAAAAATTGTTCATTTCATTTTTTTAGTTAATGAACTATGTATAACTTGAGATTAATTCAGTTTTTCAGTAACTGCATAAAAATTAAAGTCTTACAATAATTACAGTCAATTATCGTATTAATTAATATTGTCAAATTTACTTTATTATTGAATTTTTTATGCAGAAATAATTGTGCTTCACAATGAGGAAAATTCGCCATCATTTTATTATGCTTCAAGTTTGTTCAATAATCTGGTACTTTCTTTCTGGGTAGTTATTTTAAAAAAGGAAAGAAATTCCTCAGAATAGCACAAACGTATTCTCTATACACACACACAAAAAAAACAAGCCTTACAGTAGTCGCATATGATGTGTAACATCTGACTTGTTCTCGTGGTAAATACGCAATAGTAACTTATATCCTGAAAAAAAATGTATCGCGTATGAATGGAAATAATTTTCTATCGAATAACTATATCTTTAATGAAAATTTTATTAAATTAACAAAAGGAGTAATGCAAGTTTTTATCAAAAATAATTATTCTTGTTCAATTTAAGGAAGAGCGGAGATAATAGACTTATGATAACTAAAATATGACACATATACTTGTGATTTCAAAGTATTTAAAAACCGTCTAAAAACAGCATCAATAACAGTACCACTGTTAGTCGAAACATTTTGATTTGTGTTCATTTCGTGCTTGAGTTCATCATTCCAAAAAGCTATGGGCGGTTCAGCTTTTGGCAAACTGATGTTAAAGTTAAAATCACCACTCAAAATCATGGGAAGCGAGTGATATTTTTGAAGTGAAAACTTCTTTAGCCGCGTTGGACACTTTTTGGTAGGGGAAAATCTTATGCGTTCGCGTCACCGACATGCCCATGACTCTTTATGCTGTAAAGGTTGCTTCTCCTCGCAGATGGCAGTGTAGTACGAAAGCCAACTTACCGAGTGAGTGATTTAGAATTATGCTTACGTCGCGCTACAAAGCTATTGGCGACGGAACTCTTAATTCTCCAACTTACCGAGTAATTTTGTATCGAATTGTAAAATATATTATGAAAATAAATTTTCTGCATATTTAATAGTTCCTTGATTTTTTTTAAGAAAATAATTATTTAAAACTTACCACCAGTTTTGCAAAATAAGAAACATATAACTGTTTTAAGGTAACGGTTAAATATAACTTTTGGAATTTTTAGAAGTCAAATTATGTGATAAATTAAAATTTTGCATTTATATTTCGATATTAAAATAATACAATAATGCTATTTTTGATTGGAAATGGGAATATTTTAACGGAAGAAGAAATACATGTAATAGAATCAAGATTTATCACAAAAGAAGAAGCTCAATCAGTATGTCCTGAAGGAATTAGACTTATATTTACAAACGCCGCGGTAAACGAGTACATCCATTCTATTTTAAACAGTGAAGAAAATAAAACTACATCTTTGGCATCTGATGTTTTCATAGGGTGTCATAATGCTGAGTAAGAAAATTTTGTTAGACAGAAGTTGCGTAAAATGAGAGCTGATATAACACAGGTGGATTGCCTTACAAATTAATTTTAGTTCTCAACCGACCTTGCATGATAACAAACAACATAGATGTTGCAGACGGATTATCAAATAGCCCTGTTCGAAAATTGTGTTACGTAGCGAGAGATGAAAATCATGACATCATAAGAATTTGGATAAAATTTCCAAAACTATGTGGATGAAAACGAGCTACAAAATAGAGGAATCTTACTGTCCACCTTAATTATGACGATGATGCTGTGCCAATCACTCCTCACAGACACACACACACTGTGACGTCTCTCGCGCCTTTCTGATTAACATGACTCCTATGTTCTTTGACGGCCACGATTAATGGCAAAACCTTTCCAACCCAATACCAAGAAGATAATGAATGTAACATAAATGAGATATATACTACATTTTATAAAAAGGATAGCGTGGCAAACCTAGATATAGTAGCGAGCTCAGGGTAGCCAGTGTGGAATCACGTGCAGTCATAAGCGTGACAAAAAGCTTGAGTGTGAAATCTTGCGGACCAGAATAAGCAGTCAAGAAATAGCTGCATTGCGGATCAAGAATCTTCATATATATAAAGTTATAGATTATATTCTCTAGGTCAAGGGACCAGAACTGGAAAAAGGTAATAGATATAGTAATTAGTAACAAGTTATTTAGGATAATTGAATGAAGGATCGAGTTGCGTGATCTGACTTAAATACGTGATTTAATTTGGGCTTGACTCTCACTCTAATTATATTTATTAGGTAAATCTAAGTAATATAAGTTACTCTTAATAAAAGTTATTAAATTATGTCTCATCACTTTTGATAATCCCACACCTCTAGCTTACGCGGAACCGGCAAGACATGGTCATCACAGGATGGCTATGTCTCAACACACACATCATCCATACCACTCAATAACAATAAAACCATAACAGCGAATCGAAAACATTTTCCACTTATTTCTTCTTTGGCAGTGACTATTCAGAAATCACAGGGAAGTACTTATGATGCTACTGTCTACGAATACGATCGAAAACATCCTAGAGAATTAGTATACGTAGCTTTAACAAGAGTAACGAAGATTCAAGGTTCATTTTTGGTTACTCAAGAAAATATTAGCAGCAACCGGAAATTTTGGATTGGTAGAACAGGAACACCTCTAAATGCTTCAGAAACAGATAAACATCATAAAAGATCAACAAGTCATCGAGAGGATCTCACGTTAGAATTGAAAAGGTTACAAAACAATACACTACAAAAACGGTAACCAAAACTTTTCTAGAATTCATCTCCAACAAGAAGGAATTATCGATATTTTCTTTCAATTGTCAAAGTTTGCATGCGTATTCAGCTGACCTAAAAATGATGCTATAGTAAAAAAGTCAAATGTTCTGCTTTTGTCAGAAATTCGTATGAAAAACGAAGAAGTACTTGATATTCCGAGTTTCAACTTTGTGGGAAGTTATAAAAGACCCGAAGTTCCAGCAGCGTAGCTATTTATCACAATACTCAAGATACGTCACACACACACACTTCATTATTTCACATATACTAAATTAACTAGAAGCATTGGTGTTAATGTTTCTGATAAAGGCGAAATATGCGTTGCTCGTTGCAATTCCGAGAATGGGCAATACATATTAATGGTTGCGTTTATATTTCGCCTGGAAAACCAGAAAAGTTAAAAATTTTTTAATTGAAAATTTGAAAAAAAATTTTTTAATACAAAAAAGGGTTCTAAGTTTATTTCAAAAAAAATTTTTTTGGCGAAAAGGTATATTTTAAGCCCCAAATTATTTTTTAATTTTTAATTTTAAAAACTTTGGTTTTTAAAATCTACCCAATTAAAAATTTCTAAAAAAAAACATTTTAATTTTTTTAAATTGTAAAAATCAAGCTCAATTTTAAAAGTTAATAATTTTTAAATCAATTTGATAAAGAAAAAAAATTTTTTCCCCAAATTTTTGTTTCCCAAAATAAAAAATTTTTAGAATAAAATTTAAATAATTAAAATTTACAAAAATTTTTGTTTTTTTTTTGAAATTAAATCCCTTTGTTTTTAAACAAAATTTTAAAAAGGGTTTAAAAAAAAGTTACGGGGTTTAAGAAATACCAAAACACCCAAAAATTAAATGAATTTTTTTAAGGGAAAAATTGTTTTTTCAAAATTTGGTATTTTATTTTTTGCAAGGGTTTTTTAAAACCATGTTTTTTTATAAAAAAACCATTAAAATACTTTTGTTGCTGGGGGGGTAAATTAATGTTAAAACCCAATTAAAATTTTTGATAATTTTTTTTTGAAAATTTTTAAAAATTTAAAAATTTTTTGGAAAAAATTTTTTAAAAAGAAAATAAGTTTTGGAATGTGGCTTTTTAAAAAAAAGTAAAAAAAAAAACCCGGGAAAAAACCTTGGAAATTTTAAAGAAAAAAAATTTTTTAATTTTAAAAATTAAAAGGGTTTGGTAAATTTAAAGACCCCCCAAGGAAAAAACCCCAAAAAATTTTACTTCCCCCCCCTTCGAACCCATTATTGGGGGGGTTCGGGGAAAAGTTTAAAAAGTAATTTTAAGGTTTAGAACCAAATTGAAAAGGAAGAAACAAAAACCGCTCCTTTTCCAAATAAAAATTGGAGTTATAATTCCTTTTAAATCCCCTTAAAAATTTTTTACTGAAAATTTCCCACTTGGGGTTTTTGGAAAAAGTTTTTAAATCCCCCCTTCTTTTTTTACCCCCATATTTTCCGGAACTCCTTTCACGAAAGGTTTTAAATATTGATTTATGGCCTTTAAACCCTTTTCAAAAACTTTGGAAATGGGCAAAATTTGGCAACCTTTTATCCTGGAAAGGGGGGTAAAGGGAATCTTTCAAAGTTTTCAACGTTTCAGGAGGAAATCTTTTTGAATGGCCCCTGTTTTTTCCCCCCTGGTTTAAAAATTTTTAACTTTTTTTTAGTTTTTAACCAAATTTGCTTAAACCGTCTCCCAAATTTTAAAAATATTTTGGTTTTGAAATTTTTTTTAGTGATCTTGTTTTTGCCCGGAAAAAAAATTTTAAAACAAAATTTAATTTTTGAATTCAATTTAAAAATAAAGAACAAAAAGGAAAAAACAGGGAAAGAACTTTTGGGGCGAGCGGTTTCGAAAATAATTTTCGGAAAGGGAAAAAATTTTGATTTGAAAATTTTAAAAAAGCAAAAGCCCCAGGGTTGAAAAGGAAATTTTAATTAAGGTCGCTTTCTGGTGGGGGGCACAAAAAGGGCGACGGGGGTTTTTCCCCTTTTGGAAGTTTAAAAAGTGGGGGTTTTGGGTTGGAAGAAACGGGGAGGGAGGAAAGAGGGGAAAAAAGGTTTTCCCCTTTGGGGCCCCAAAAAAACCCCCAAAATAGCAGGGGTTAGTCATTTTCCCTTTTAACCCACACCCGTAAAACTTTTCAACGAAATTCCATCCGGAAAATATCCAGCAAGGGGAGGAAAGAAACACAGCAAAAAGGGGCAAAAGTCCCCCTTGGGGAAAAAAGTTTTTTTCCCCCCACTTTATTTTTAAGCCCCAAAAGCTTTCCTCCGGGGGGAAAAATTCACCAATTAAGCGGGGGTTCCCTTTTTGACCAGGGGGAATTTTTGGCTTTCCCATTTTCCCCAAGGGAAGCCCCCATTACCAACCCGGGGACCGGGATATTTGTAGCCCCGGGGGAAACCCTTTTAAATAAGAGAAAGTCTTTTCCAGTTCCTTGGAAAAGGTTTCAGACGGGGGCAGGGGATATTTTTTGGCCCCCCTTTTCTCCCCGGGGGCCCAAATAAAATTTTTGGGGATTTTTTTAAAATGTGTTTTCCCCCAAAAACAACGTTTGGCTAAAACCGTCTCTCCAAAGGGGTTCCCTTAAAATTGTTTTGCCTTTGGCCTTTTCCCCTTTTACGAAATTTATGGGTAAAAAAAAAAAAATTTTTCCCCTTTAATGGGTTTCGGAAATTATTTTTCCCCCAAGTTACTTGTGGATACTTTAAAAGAGACTAAAATTATTTTTTTAAATTCCCATTTTTTTTTTTTTTTGTTTTTTTCCCTTTTTTAACTCCATAACCATCAATATTTATTGCAGTTAAAATGAAATAGTATAATTTTTACCCTACTCAGAAAAAGTTTATAAAGTTTGAATTCTTTTTTTTCCCCGGTTTTATAACTATTATTTAGTTGCAAATAGTAGCAACATTTTAAATTTTATTATCAAAAAAATTTTTAAAAAATCAGATGTACCTATTTAAATTCTCAATATTTCTATCCTCATAAAAAATATAATCATTTTTTTAAGATTTAAAAAAGTTAAATCTCCTGAAAACGCTAAAATCTAAGATAAAACGAATAATGACACAACACAGCTGCCCCGAATTTATTTTGGGGGGGAAAAAAGACCCTTTTCATGAATAATTAATACTCTCAAAATTTCTCTTTTGGTAAAATCGTGATTTGAACAACAACTCATCTACTACCTCGGCCAGGGCCGGACCGTGACTTTTGGGGGCCCTGGGCTAAAAATTTCTGGGGGGGCCCTAAATAATTAAAGTTTTTTTGGTTTTTTTCCAAAAAACGTTTTGTGTGGGGAAAATTTAAAATGTCAAAAATTTTAAAGGTTTTTTTTTTATTTCAAAAAATTTTTAAAGCGTTTATAAACAATAACATAATTTAAAAAAAAAACTTTTTACATTTTTTGTCCAAATTCTTTTTTTCCCATCACTTTTTGGGAATTTTTTGGGGGGTCGGTATTTTTAAAAAAAACTTTTAAATAACTAAGCCTAGTATTTGTAACTATATATTTTGCCCATATAGGACTTTTTTAAGAGAAACCACGCTCCGCTTCACAACTAGTAAAAAGGGAGCCTGGAAAAATCTTTAAAAGGTTAAAAAAAATTTGGGAAAATTAAACAAGTTTTTTTAAAAAAAATTACATTGAAAATATCAGTACAAATATGGGACTCAAAGCTCAGTTTTTTTTTGGGATAAGTTTTGGAATTGAAACACCTTCATTTACTAAATGTTGGTCAAGTCTAAAGTTAATAAAAATAATAGCTTTGCATTCCCCAGGTCGACGTTCTTCTTACTTTGATCTTGAAAAATCCATAAAAAATTTTTTTAATTTCTTACTATACCCTTTCTTTTTTAAATAAAAGGATTAGCTTCCCCTAACAAACACACACACAATAAGCGTGTCTTTTTTAAATTTTTTCTCTCCCCATACACAGTTTTTTCCCCGGTTTATCTGAAATTTTGTCCCTTTCCCTTTTTTTTCCGGCCTTGTTCTGTTTCTTACTAGGACTTAATGTTTTCCTTTTTTCTTGAGACTCCTTTATTTTTTTGATACGATTCATATCTTTGGGGCATTTTTTAAAACGTTTTAAATGACTTAATTACCCTTTTCCCTTCACAGATGCCCAAAACCAGGAGCCTGTAATTTTTTTTTAAACCCGGTTAAATTTTGGGAAAATTTTTTCCCCCGGGGAAAAAATTTAAAAAATCGCGGTTTAAAGTTTTGTTAATTTATTGAATAAAATTCATTTTCCCCTCTTTTAAAATAAAAGTTTTCTCATTTCATTGTTACTTTTTTTAAAGAATATTCAAAATTTAATAATTATTTTTAAATTTTTAACAGCGTCGTAAAGACAAGACCTTTTGGGTTTTCACAAAAAATTTTTTAAAAAGGTAAATTTCATTTTTAATTTCCCCGATTTAGAATTTCCCCCACCTATGGGTCAAGCAAAAAAAAACATATATTTGTTGCAAAAAACCAGATGTTCTCAAACGTTTCATTTTCCTTGCCAAGGTTTTTTTGGTTTGGGGGCCCCCCCCCAAAAAAATTTTTTTTTTTTTTTTGTTTTTTTCCAAACCCCCAAGAAAAAAAAAAAAATTTTTCCCCCGGGGGGGGAACCCCCCGGGGGGGGAAATTTTTTAAAAAAAAAAAAAAAAAAATTTTCCCCCCGGGGGGGGTTTTTTTTAAAAGGGGGTTTTTTCCCCCCCCAAAAGGGGGGGGGGGGAAAAACCCCCCCCCCTTGGGGGAAGGGAAAACCCCCAAACCCAAAATTTAAAAAACCCCCTTTTTTTTTTGGGGGGGGGGAAAAAAAACCCCGGGGGCCCCCCGGGGGGAAAAAAACCAAAAATTTTTTTTTGTTTTAAAATTTTTTTTTAAAAAAAAAAATTTTTAAAAAAGGGGGGGGTTTTTTTTAAAAAGTTAAATTAAAAATTTTTTTTTTAAAAAAAATTTTTTAAAAAAAAAACCCCCCAAAAATTTTTTTGGGAAAAAAAAAAAAAAACCCCGGGGGGGGTTTTTTTTCTTCCTTTTTTTTTTTGGGGGGCCCCCTTGAAACTCCCTTTTTTTTTTAAAAAAAAAAAACCCAAAAAAAAAAAAAGGGGTTTTTTTTTTTAAAAAAAAAAATTTTTTTTTTTTAAAAATTTTGCCCTTTAAATTTCCCTTTTTTAAATTTTTTTTAAAAATTGGTTTTTTTCCACTGTGGTAAATTTCCCCAAAAAATTTTTAAAATTTTAAAGGGGGGGGGAAAAAAAAAAAATTTTTTTTTTAAAAAAATTTTTTTAAAAGGGTTTTTCCCCTTAAAAAAAATTTTTAAAAAAATTTTTTCTTTTTTAAAAAAAACCTTTTTTTAGGGTTTTTTTTTTTTTTAAAAAATTTTTTTTTTCCCCCCTTTTTTTTTTTTAAAAAAAAAAAATTTTTTTTTTTTTAAAACCCCCCAAAAAAAAAATTTTTTTTTAAAGTTCCCCCCTTTTTGGGCCCAAAAAACCCCCAAAAAACCCCCAAAAAAAAAATTTTTTTTTTTTTGTTTTTTGGGGGGGGGGAAAATTTTTGGGTTTTTTTTAAAAAAAGGGGGTTTTTTTTGGGGAACCTTTTGGGCCCCCCAAAAAATTAAAAAAAATTTTTTTTAACCCTTTTTTTCTTTAGGGGGGCCCAAAAATTACCGGGAAAAAAAAAAAGGTTTTTTTTTTTTAAAAAATTTTTTTTTAAAAAAAAAAAAAGGGAAAAAAAAATTTTTTTTTTTTAAAAAAAAAAATTTTTTTTTTTTTAAAAAAAAATTTTTTAAAAAAACCCCCCTTTAAAAAAAAAAAATTTTTTTTTTTTAAAATTTTTTAAAAAAAAAAATTTTTTGGGGTTTTTTTTTTTAAAATTAAAACCCAAAATTTTTTTTTTTTTTAAAAAAAATTTTTTAAAAAAAAATTTTTTTTTTCCCCCTTTTTTTTCCCCTTTAATTTAAATTTTGGGGCCCCCAAAAAAATTTTTTAGGGGAAAACCCCCAAAAAAAAAAAAAACCCCCATTTTTCCCCCCTTTTTTGTTTTGGTTTTTTTTGGTTTTTTAAATTTTTGGGTTTTTTAAATTTTAAAAAGATTTTTTTTTTTCCAAAACTAAAAAAAATTTTTTTTGGGAAAAAAACCCCAAAAAATTTTTTCCCCCCTTTTTTTTTTTAAAATTTTTTTGGGGGGGGTTTTTTTTTAAAAAAAGGAATTTCCCAAAAAAAATTTTAAAAAAAATTTAAAAAAATTTTTTTTCCCCTTTTTTTTTTTTTTTTTTTTAAAAAAAATTTTTAAAACCCCCTTTTTTTTTTTTTTAAAAAAAAATTTTTTTTTTTTTAAAAATTTTTTTTTTAAAAAAAAAAATTTTTTAAAAAATTTTAAAAAAAAAAATTCCCAAATTTTTTTCCCCCCCAAACCAAGGGGCCCCCCCCTTTTTTTTTTTAAAATTTTTAAATTGGGAAAAAATTTTTTTTTTGAAACCTTTTTAAAAAAAAATTTTTTTTTTTTTTTTTTTTTTTTTTTAATAATTTTTTTTTTTTTTTCCTTTTTTCCCCGGGAAGGTTTTTAAAAAAATTTTTTTTTAAAAAAAAAGGGGGGTTTTTTTTTTTTTTAAAAATTTTTTTTCCCTTTTTTTTTTTAAAATTTTTTTTTTAAAATTTTTTTTTTTTTTTTTTTGGGGTTTTTTTTTTTTTTTTTTTTAAAAAAAAAATTTTAAAATTTTTTTTTTTGTTTTTTAATTTTTTTTCCCTTTTTTTTTTTTAAAAAAAAAAAAAATTTTTTTTTTTTTTTAAAAAAAAAAAAGGGGTTTTTTTTTTTAATTTTAAAAAATTTTTTTAAAAAAAATTTTTAAAAAATTTTTTTTAAAAAATTTTTTTTTTAATTTTTTTTTCCCCTTTTTTTAAAAAAAAAACCCTTTTAAAAAAATTTTTTTTCCCTTTTTAAAAAATTTTTTAAATTTAAAAAAAAAATTTTTTTTATTAAAAAAAATTAAAAAAAAATTTTAAAAAAAAAAAAAAAAAAAATTTTTTTTTTTTAAAAAAAAATTTTAAAAAAAAAAAACCCCTTTTTTCAAAAAAATTTTTAAAAATTTTTAAAAAAATTTTTTAAAAAATAAAATTTTCCTTTTTTTCCCAAAATTTTTAAAAAAAAATTTTTTAAAAAAAAAATTTTTTTTAAAAAAAAAATTTTTTTTCCAAAAAAAAAGGTTTAAAAAAATTTAAAAAAAAAAAAAAAAATTTTCCCCCCTTAAAATTCCCCCTTTTTTTTTAAATTTTTGGGATTTGGGGGGGGAAAAAAAAAAATTTTTTTCGGGGGTTTAAAAAAAAAAAATTTTTTTTTTTAAATTTTTTTTAAAAAATTTTTTTTTTTAAAAAAATTTTTTTGAATTTTTTTTTTTAAAAAAACGACGGGAAGGGGCCCCCAAAAAACCCCCCCCCAAAAAAAAAAGGCCCTTTCCGGAAAAAAAAAATTTTTTAATTTTTTTTTTTTAAAAAAAAAAATTTTTTTTTTTTTTTTTTTAAAAATTTTTTTTTTTTTTTAAAAAAGGGGGAAAAAAAACCCCCCCAAAAAAAAAAATTTTTTTAAAGGAAAAAAACCCCTTTTAAAAAAAAAAAAAATAAAAATTTTTTTTTTTTTTTAAAAAAAAAAAAAAAAAAAAAAAATTTTTTTTAAAAAATTTTTTTTGGTTTTTTTAAAAAAAAAAAAAAATTTTTTTTTTTTAAAAAATTTTTTGGTTCTTTGTATTCTCTTACCGAAACAGAATATATATTGTTTGGATCTTTATTTTGAAAATAACTCATTTCATGTGAAAGGATATAATCAATAAAATTATTACTTATCGATTTTGGCCCCGAACCCACGTCAACGTATTTCTCAAACTCAAACCCAAATTTTTTAAACACTTTTCAATTGGGGCATTACTGATGTCCTCTGGTTGAACAATACTTTTTTCAGAAGGCTGCTGGGCATCTTGATGTTGCATATTTTCATCATTAATATTTGCTTATGTTTCTCAGTTTTCTTTGGCTAAGTTCCTTTCCCTTACACTTGCTAATGCATCGGCGTTTGTTATATTCTTGTTACTTAGTTCCACTGTAAAAAAAAGTCAAAATTTTGACACGTTTAATTTTTTTCTCGATTTAACAATAATTTTCGTTTCTCCGTTCCACTTTACATTTTTTATCAGACATATTTATATTGTAAACTAAAAACTTGATTTTCTTGAAAATAAATTTAAAAGTTTAGGTCATAAAATTATGATAACACAACCGACTGTTCTTAATTAACTAAAAATATTCTAATAAATTTTTACAAAACAATATAGTATATTTCTGAGATAATTTAAAAAAAAGTGCCTAGTTTATTTTTAAGAATAAAAATCTCTTTGCCTATACTCGCTAAAACCTAAAACGTTAATTATTATTATTTATTGGTCCATCTATTTAAAGGGGTTTTTATAAAAATAAACTTAAGAATTATATATGCCACATTTTAAATAAATATTGTTTTTCCGTTGTCATCCATTATTTGCTGTTACTACCTATACTTAAAAAACCCGATTTATTACGAAAATCAAGAATACTTTACTTTTATCCATAATATTCTCGGAAAATGTCTATAATTCACATAAAATGATTGCTATTTTTTCCATCCTATAGAAGTAATTAAGTTACTCACCCAAAATTTTAAGGTAAAATACATATTTATGGGAAATCCTGATAGTTTCAATCTTTGAAAAATTGAAAATACAGAAAATACTTAATCATAACTTCAATATCTTTCTACTTAAATAATTTAGAAATCTGTATTGGTACTTAATTTTTACTTGAATAAACAGGTACCTTTTAATTTCAGGTATTATGTACAGGTCACAGCAATAAATCAATATATTATTGTAACTTAGAATTATTATTGCACAAAAATAAATGGCTGCAGAAATAGTGTCACTACGTTTTTTTAAATGCTCGATGTTCGTCGGCACCGCTCTATGATAGAGCCTATGTGTATTATTTATTAATTTCCGCGTATTCGGAGGTAGAGCGGAAGGACGAAAGTAAATTGATCTTGCAGTCGAAAATAAAAATAAATTTCATATAGTATTTCGGGTAATTTATTTTTGATTTGTATTTTATACTGGTTTGTTATTTTATTACTATTTTGAATGTTAGCATCTTTTCTGTTTTTATTTTCGACGGGAACAGGGGCCCTGAAAACCCGGCCCTAGACTAGCCATTTAGCCCATACGTAGATCCGGCCTTGACCTCTCGGCCTTTATAAAAAATAAAACCTATTAAAATATATATTTTAATATGAAACAAAAATTAATGTATATGCTAACTATATATATAGAATTATTCCTCAAAATGTGCAGGTTGTTACATATAGGTTTACATATATTGCAGAAACCTGTTATGAAATACAGCTTTCTAACATATAAAAAAAAAATTGAAAAATGAAAAGCATTAATTTTAATGCAATGTATAATTAAGTATTATAAAAACAAGTAGATTTCGGGTTTTAATAAAAATGACCTGATTTAAAAATATTAATGAAAAAATATTATATTATATTTTAATTATTTTCCCTA
>BMAV01014131.1:5280-18960 GCA_019973955.1 Trichonephila inaurata madagascariensis
TATTGAGAAACCAATATGTCTCATCATTTTGATAATCCCACACCTCTAGCTTACGCGGATCCGGAACGACATAGTCATCACAGGATGGCTATGTCGCAATGTGATCATCATGAATTTAGTCCAAGGGAATCTAAGCTCTTCTCCAACATCAACTTCATTCCCCAAGAGGGAATTCAGTTAAAACTTTTTCGTTCCACCGATCCAGTTTTTTTCTGGAATTCCCTTCATAGATATGCATGAAATGTTAATTACATGAAACGTGCACCAATATGAGAGTTTTCCATGTGCGTGTTCATGTAAGATAAATACATTATATCGGAAATTGTCTTGATTTAATGCGTTGTGTAAATTATTTCGATTTCCATCACAGGTCTGAAATATGTGTTTTTATATCTTGCTTTTGAAATCATAATTTAAAATAAATTTGAAGATAAAAATAATACCACAATGAAAAAGAATATCGTAAAGTAAAACTTAAGGTTGCGACATGGTTGATCTTCGTAGAAAATGTCGTGGGGTTTCAGCGTAAGTTACAGGTGTGGGATTCTCGAAAGGATGAGACATTTTAGAATTCTAATATGACTTTTATTAAGAATTTAACTTAAATTACTTAGATATCGAACAAACTTATATTAAGTGAGAATAAACCAAAACACGTAGTCTGAATTAACACAAATCGCGCAATTAGATCACTTATCTCAATATAATTATATTATATCTGCCTAATCTCACAATCTCAATAATATATTCGCGTTCAGAATATAATCTTCCTACCTCTTGGTTGAATACTCAGCGTCCAATCTACTTTAAATATTTCTCCTAATGGTTGTACAATTGTATGTACCTTGGTTTAAATGGCGAGGTGGCGTCTTGATTCTAGGTAAGCCGTCTGTTTACACTTCTATCTTCTCTGAACTGAACTTTTTCTAAATTGCCATCACGCTCACTAAAACTACTATCATTTTAAAGGTTATCTTATTTGCATCTATCCTTCGTTTCACTTCTTGGATTTGGGTTGGAAAAGATTTGCCATTAATCGTGGCCGTCAAAGAACCCAGAGGTTATGTTAGAGAAAGGACGCGTGAGATGTCACAAGGTATCCTACATACGGAACCGTGGTTTAAAGAAACCCCATAAATGGATAATTTTCTCGTGATATTTAGTGTCATTTAGATTAGAATACATGTATAAAATTGTTATAAGAACATTATGACAAAACAATTATTTAAATAGAATATTTCGGCAAAAAATTAACTTAGAATAACCTTTTTTTCAAATGTTCCCCTTTCGTGAAAAATGCTTCTATTATAATAATATTTTGCCGGTATATAGCTCAGACCTCTGTACAGAGGCTTAACTATGATTTTTGAAAAATTCACATTATTTTCAGAGTTTCAACCCATTGAAATAATTATCGGCGTTTTTTTCTTAAAATTCTCCCCTCTGTTATCGTAAAACATGGATAAATCCACTTCTAAGTTATATATTTCAAAAATTCTACTTGAGCCTCTGTACAAAGGTCTGAGCTCTATACAGGCAAAATATTATTATAATAGAAGCATTTTTCACAAAAGGAGAATATTTTTAAAATGGGTCATTGTATGGTCATTCTTAGTCAAAATATTGTACTTAAATAATTTTTTATTGTAATACTATTCTTAAAACAATTGTATTTACATTTTCTATTCTAAGTGACACTAAATATCATAAATATCATCCATTTGTACTCTTTTGCAAAATCACGGTTCTGAAGGTTGTCGGATACCTTAAGATTAGAAAAAAAATACATTTACCATGAAATCATTTATGATTACTTATTTATTCAACACACACAATGAATGCATATTTTCATATTTAAGATCATTATGCCGAATGAAACACTTGAATAGATGTTCTTTATCAATACATGAAAGGCTTTAGTAAAGTTTTATCAAAATTACATCCAATTTCTATTTTCTACAGAAATTACTAATTTTATAATATTTATTGTCTAATTTTGGGAATAATAGCGATTACTTGTTTAATAGGGAGATATCTCTTTCAATAACTGCTATGTAAATAGTAAAAATCTAAATGATGTTAATCCATTACCAGATGTATATCTTAAAATATTCTCTTTACTCAAACATATAACAAATGCACCGCATAGACGATTATTGAATAAATATGATGAGCGAATATTGGTTAGTTTGATAAAAATCTCATTGTTTCAAATTGGAGTATGCAATGAAGACAAAGTCGAGAATTTAACGATGCATATAACTATCTATTCTTAATTACGAAAAATGCTTACTATTATCTCAAGACTGTTAAGGGTTATTTGTTTAGGATACAGAAATGTATGTCTTAAGTGAGAATGAGAAAGTATTTGAAGAATAGAGAGAGTTATATAAATTTATGTGGGGTCTTTTATCTTGTCACATTGTAAACCGCTTCCATTATTAACGCAAAATACATTGATAGTAAGTGAGTAAACTCTTCTTATTTATGGGAAATTTATCTAAAATTTACAAACAGTCTACTTTTGGTTTAGTAACATATACTTTATAACAACTAACATGAGAAAGGGGTAAATAATTTTCTGATATCAGTATGAGTATTTTATGTGTGTATTTTAATTTAATCTAAATAGTTTTTTAATTTTCAGTACATTTAAATATTGCTGTAACTATAAATTGTACTAACCAAATAACTGATAGCAGTGATTTGAAGCTCTTAACAAATTTCAATTGTAAAATTATTTCATTGTTTCAGTTTTTTTGTCTGATTATTTTTTCTAGATTTCTTTCGTGTCTTCACACACATTTCCCGTTTTCACACTATACCCCAGCTGTTATGTACATATCTCTCTAAAAATGGAAAAAGAACTCAAAAGATGAGCTTGTTTAACCTCGATTCTTCTTCTATTTCTTTTTCTTGTTCCCTGAAGGAAATAAATACAGTCAAAGAACTTTAAAAGTAATGCAAAAGAATGTAATTAAAATAAATGAGTTTTATTTTTTTTAAAAAAGGATTATAACACACAATCTGAAAGAATATGTTGAATAAAACAAGTTTTGAAAGGAAAAAAAAAAGATACTTTTTTTTCCCTATTCGTTTTTACCATGAATAAATGTAAATAAAATAGTCGGCACTTTTTAAAAATACATTGACAGCAGAAATATTATTTCTTAAATAGAGAATTTCCTTTTCAAATATATTAAGTCCTTTGTTTAAAAGTGAAATATAATACTTTAGATTAAATTTTAAAAAAAAACCCGTTTAGATTGGTTTCAATTCACGCCTTTCATTTGGAATTAAGTCTAAAAATTCAATCAGGTGACAAGGGCGATGTTTGAGCTAATGGGGATCTCAACAGGACCTAACATAGAGTTAAGCAAATAAGGACTTCCCAACTTAAACCTTAGTTTCTCGTAGGAAAGTTAACAGACAGGATTATGCGGACAGTATGAACTCCAGGGCAAATCACCCTTTGACCCTACTTTGGTCAAAATGGCAAAGCTCCCAAGCCAATCTAAGACATTGTGACGGGCTTTATCGGGCCTTCTCACTAATCCTCTTGGGGAATCCTTGGGGGCCAAAATGGCATTTTTTCAATCCAATCCTCTCAAGAAGAAACTCCGATATGCAGATTTGTGAATAGATATATAAGGGAGCTTTAGCATTCGCGATTTAGTGGGATATAAGCCGGATAGTAGCCGAATAGTATATTAGAAGCCGGATAGTAGAATAGAATGGAAGAATAATATTAGATGAATAGTAGAAGAATTGAATAGAAGAAGAGATAGAAAGCTGAGAGGCTGATCGCCATGAGATATTGGTAAGCTATTAATTATAGAAGTGTAGTTATAGAACGGACTTAAGTATGTTAAGAAATCTCAGGCGAATAAGGATTTTTAGAATAGCTTTTCCTAAAGATAGTGATTAGGATTCCAGGCGCTATTCATTTAGAATTGATAATTACGTAGTATCACTCCTGATCATATCCCTCTGGTAAGACTTGTGTTCCGTTGATCAATATATATTTAGATAATAATAAATTGGATTTATCATGTAGACTTTGGGTGATCAATCATTTATTCCTACTAATCTAGGTCACGTGGATGAGAAGATGATACCCCGGGCCGCAGGGTATCACAACTTTTAAGTCCATCCCGTGAGGATTTGAGAAGAAACCAATATTAACTCACCAATATCTTGATTACGTCGAACAGAAATCATTCTGAATCAATGTTCCTTTGAAGGTGGGATATAATCCACATTTAAAGGAGATATACCTCAGACTCGTCTAGGAATTAGGCCAAACTTCAGAATACCACCTAGATCTCGAGCTGGAGATCTTCAACACACCATATCGTTTTGAATTCCTTAATATAACCTTCACGCAATTGATCAGTACTATAGTAACATCGGCACTCCATGACATCAGCTAGTAGCCAGAATATAAGCTTTTACCTCACCTCTCCTATTTTAAATATCATATGATTTATTGATTTTGAGTTCATTTTTGAATTTAGTTTGCATCAGTGTTTTTATTTTTTAATATGCATGATAATATTTTCGGGAAATTAGTTTAAAATGATAATGTCATGAGCCTAAAAATAATTTGTAAATTTTATGATTTACTTGCGTAAAGTTTTAACTCCTAAAAGCATGGTTTTTGTTTTGAATTTAAAAACCTTGTTTTTTATAATTCGCAAAATATAAAAATTATAAAAGGTTTCGCAAGCAAATATAAAAAAAAACATCCAAGGAATTTATGTTGGAGTATTTAGGTTGACATAACATAAAAGTGGAACATCATACAACATAAAAGTGGAATCAGAGTATTTTATTATACTTTTTTTTGTTTTCATGCGAATATAACACTGAAATGTAGGATTACAATAAAGGGTGTCCCAAAATTAACACAATATTTGAATTAAATAAAAAACACAGTTTTTTTAAAAAATTTTATTTATTGAATCATAAAGTACACATAATAGGGTTAGGTATGGAATACCACATCAGGCAAATGGCCTCCATGTATTTGCTAGCACATACGCACTTTTGTCTAAATTTTTCATTACCTTCCTGCATAATTGTGGCTGAATTTCATTGATGCCGCATTTAATTTGCGGGTGGCTGCGGGCTTATTGACACAGACCTTTGACTTCAAATAACTTCATATGAAGAAATATAATGGTGTTAAGTCACACGATCTAGGTGGCCATTTCTGATCACCAAAACAAGAGAGTACACGACCAGGAAATGTCTCATGCAGTAATTAAATTGTTTAATTGGTTTTATGGTTTGTGAACCGTCTTGTTAAAACCATAAATTGACCACATCAATAGCATCCAACTAAGGTAGAAATAACTCTGTTATCATGTCGCGATATCAAGTTACAATAACAGTTACTTTTTGAGCAGCCTCACTTTCAAAAAGGTATGGTCCAATGATGCCTCAAACCCCAGATCCGCATCAAACAATGACACGTTATGGGTACAATTGTTGGTCGATAATGATATGGCGATTCTCTAAACCCCAAATATGGCAATTATGCGATTAACGAAGCCATCAGCGTGAAAATGTGTTTCATCGGTTTAAATGATTTTGCTCGAAAAATCAACATCCGCTTGTCGATGTTCAGTAATCCATTCCACAAACTCTCTCCGTTGTTCATGGTCATTTAACTTCAGTTGCTGCATTAATTGAATTTTGTAAGCATGGAGACATGGATCTTTTGTGTGTATACGGGGTGTAGAGCAGTGCTTCTCAAAGTTTCACTATTCGCAACCCAATATTTAATCGTAATTTTCATCGCACCTCCCTCATACAATAACAATGTATTGAATTCAATAATACTATACTTTGATGCTAAAACTACGATACGATTTTAACATTATAAGTGCCACCGGCGTATATAAACGTTTCGCTCAGTCTCAAAGCGTTCATTTCCCCGGACGTATATATACGTCTTTCCAAAGTACGATCCTTGTTGTGCACTGCTAACCATAAAATTATTCCGAAGGCTTTGGAATGCAATAAAAAGACCTTCACAAAGTTTACAAGGGATTTACTCATTTCAGATTATTTGCTTCTTTATCGCATCCCCCCAATACATCACATGCGCACGCCTCCGTGGAAAACTGTTGGCATTGAGAAGCTAATCGCGTAAAATTTAATCCGCAGTTAAGGGATTAATTATAAACCATACACACACAACAAATTATCAAGATAAATGCTAATTTTTTTATATAATTTTATATATGACAATCCCATGGGGTCACTGGTAATTACTTAACTTGTTCTTAATTTTGTATTGTTAAATTAATCATCAAATCCATTGTGTATCACTGATACATTTATAATTGTAATATATTAGAGTGAAAATGTGTATTTTATTTTTTTATTATGTTAGAACGTATTTTGTTTGTTTACTTTCAGTAAATTAATAATTTTATTTAAAAAATAATTTTCTGTTTTCGATTTTTCTATATACTCGCGCCCCCCTCGTAGAGTTGTCCCTCCCCTGAAGGGGGTGTGCCCCAAAGTTTGAGAAACGCTGTTATAGAGAGCTTCTTGAAATTTTTTAATTTTTGTCCTCGACGCCGAATTGATGTTCTGGACACTCTCATGCAGTGCTTCGATTTTCACATTTGAACGGCTTGATTTTGGACGACCAGTGTGTTTAGCTTCTCCAACTGATTCCTTATCCTTGAATTTTTCAATTAAATTTTTCACAGTTGACGAGGTTAAAACACTATTTGTACCATATTTTGTATAAAATTTTTGAAATGCGGCCGCAAATTTTTTATAATTTTTGAAATATTTTCAATAATGAAAACATGCTGTATCATATAACGCCCCATTTTTACTAACCCTGAGCTCTCGGTTATCAGATTGTTCTTTTTTTCAGGGTTGCCAACAATTTACTGCAAAAATGGTGACAAATGCAAAACTTGCGTTAATTTTGGGACACCCTTTATTACTTAAAGCATTAAAATGATGTTTGGTACTTGGATTTAAGGAATGATGTGATGCATATCATATGCAATAAATAGATTTTATTTCAACTTCTCATTTAAGAGTACGTTTCTTGTATTTTCTTTTTTTCGAAGTGTTCACTTGATTATTTTATTTACACTGTCAGTTATTTTTAAAAATGTTATAAGTTGAAAATATTTTTATCTCATATAAATTTGTCCCTCTTATAATACAGCATTTATACACGCAGATTAATAATATAAGATTGTTACTGAAGATAGGCATTTGAGATAATTAATACGTTCCTTCTTTTCAAAATAAACTATATGCATAAATGTTCTCTTTGAGAGTTTTAATTTAATATTTTTATATCTATAATATTAAAAAAACAAAACTTTTAATTCTTAATGAAAATAAAATTCATCATGGGAAGAAATTAAAAATTTCATTTGACAGTAATAAACAAATGCCTACATCAGGGATGGCGAGCCACTTTTTTCTAAAGAAATGTTTAATGAGATAAAGACGTGCCGTCAAATAATTTTGACTTGTTGTTATTGGGAAAATGAAAAAAATTAAATACTAACAACTCAAAACTCTTCATATACAGCGAAAAAATACATTTGCACTGTATATAAAGAGTTTTGAGTTGTTAGTATTTGAAGAAATACATTTTGTACTGTATAGTAGTAAATGTTTTAGTTATACATGCAATTCAAATTAAAGTAGCACTAGTGTGACTTCTGTTTTGCAGATTATAGATGACAATTAACTTACGTTAGAATTATAAGATGTTAGAATGCATGTTGAATTCGAATAATTTCCCAAGCGGTTTATAAGCGAGTCTAATGTTATTCCTCTCTAAACATAATGACTCGTAGGAATAGGTAGAAGAGAATGAAGTTAAAATAGCATGAACGAGCTTCTTCAAACTGTTAAATGTATCTGGAATCACTCGCGTTTGTGTTCATTATACTTGAACTTTAATATTTTAAACTAAAAGGCAAACCATTTTGATCGGTGGCGTGCCCCAAAATATTGTGTCACGTGCCATTAATGGCACGCGAGCCAATGGTTCAACATCTCTGACCTACATTGTTATATACATCTTAAATTGTCGTTTTAATTCTACTCAGAATTTTCATAGAAAAATGTACTAGTATTTTGATTTTATGATGCATGTGATTTCATATTCATATTTAATGAAACTGGTGCTAAGAAAAACATAGTAAAAGGTTCTAATTAATTTTTTTCCAATATAAAATCACAGAACTTAACTTTGTCGGAAAGGACATATTATCACGACGGAACAAAATTACGAGGTTTGTCGTGTGTTGATTTACAATGCGACTTTAATAAACACTCTCTACATAACATAAATGCTACATGTCGAAAAATTTAGCATTATATCTCTTATGGAATCCCATCTACAAAACAGAAGTTTGATTTCATCCTTATTTAGAACTGCAAGAGTATTATCAAGAAAAAAAAAAAAAAAAAATTTTTTTCAAAAAAAAAATATTTTTTTTTTTTAAAAAAAAAAAGAGCAATGCATCATGCAGATACAAAGAAAAAAAAATTGCACTATAATTACTACATATGTTCTTGTAACTTATAAATAATGCTCCCCTATTTTAAATGCATGAACATGTAAAAGAAATAAGACACATGTAGGTGAAAGTTGTAATAATACTGCAAAATGCCAATGATTTGTGTTGTCAGTCTGAGTTACTGCAACATTTTGTTACATATATTTATTTTTATTTCCCCCCTCCTACATTATGGATTAATTGCAATTTTCATTTTTTATTGTACTTGATTGCATTATTTCAAAATATAGTGAAACGAATTTAGCACGAAACTGAGGGGGCTCGTAAATATATTCGTGTTAAGGAATATTGCAAAAAAAACCCTTATATTCAACAAAATGTTTATTAGAATACGTTTTATTTACATAAATATGTATACATGCATCCATTTATTAAAAATCTACGAAACAAAAATATTCACAAGAACTAAAGGAAACTAAATGCAAAAATTTCGTTTTTTGAAAAACGTGCAGCGTTTCTCAAACAATGGCGCGTGCCCCCTCTAGGGGGCGTGGTAATCCTAAATGGGGGGCGCGAGCATATCAGAAATAAAAAAAATTTAAAAAGTAATTTATAGGAACGAAGTAAACAAAATACTTTCTGACATATAAAAGAAATAAGCATTTACACTGATATAATTTATATATATCAGCTGCGATATTACTTCATCAAAAATAAAATTTCTACTTTCATAAGTTCATTAACTATCTGATTCCATAACTGAATAAAAAAACCATTTTGTTTAGTTTACTCTAATGGCATGATGAGAGATTTTTTTTATTACGTTTTCTCTTTAAACTTAAAATACTACTCTTTCAGAAAAAAACGAAACTCAGACTCAGAGAAAAATTCTAGGAATATAAAAAATTCTTCACTGTTATTATGTTTGAAATGCTGTACATTAGCTGTAGAAAGAAAAGGAAGACTTATTCACTTTTCACCCAAAAAGAAGATTTGCGTCAGTCATCATCGTTTTCATCGTTTGACTTTAGAATTTATTGGTATGATTAGTTCTGTCCTTGAAGGATTATTTGACTAAGCTATCTATTTTTATGGGTATTCTGAAACATGTAAAGCATGATAAAATATGTGTTTTACACAATACGTTTTTTTAGAACTAGCATTCATATTTTTATATTGAATACACTTTTAACACGAGAGTGATCGCGTGGGGCTCAAAGTTAAAGGACAGCTAAACTACAATAATTTGAACAAAATATGACGGTTTTGCTTGCAAATATCATTCCTGTAATGTTAGCGAAAAGTGTCTGTGATTTGTGTCCTTTATTAACGTTACGTACCTTTGAAACATTTTAGTTCAGTTTTAATGGTTTTTTTCTCAAATTATCAAAGAAAAAATGAAAAGTCCTTGAAAGTAGGTAAGTATATTTTCTGTTAGTTAAATTAGTCACTGGAATTGTGATTTTTATCGTGCACAATAAAAATAATTGTAAAATTATTTTGTTCAGTCACCTCTCGCGACTATTAACGTTAGTATCGAGTGAGGGCCTGCTCTTCCGGGTTACAACATTTTGAAGTCTTCTCGCCTTATATATTAATACCAAATGTGATGGATATGATAGAAAGCAACATAGACTAGAGAATCATTTTCTAATGATATTTATACTTTTAGAAATGGATGATGGAGGAAATAAATTTTTAATTAAATACCATTTTGCAATCTGTTCCAATTTAAAAATTAGAGAAAAGAAAAATAACAATAATTATCCAATTGCTTTAAAGTAATTTGCTTAAAATAAATATTACTTGAAAGTAACAAATACAAAATTTAATACTAATCTTGTTAATTTTTGCGGTTTATAATTAAGATCGTATTGTAGCTTTAGCGCCAAAGCGCATTTCTATTGTATAAGGGAGGCGCGATAAAAAAATTATGATTGAAAATTGGGTCACCAATAATGAAAATTTGAGAAGCACTAATTTAGTGAGTCTTTTTGAAAATAATCGTTCATTGTGTTATCAATATCACCATTGAAATCTAAGTCTAAATTACTGGGCATACTTTTCATGATGTTCCTCATTTCGGATGACTTGAGAATAGGAGCTGCATGTTAATTTCATTTTCGTCGTCGAAATCAGCATTAATGATACTTTTTGAGTTTTGAAAAAAACTCCAAAAATTGTCTATGTCAGTCATGATTGGGTCGTACACACATTATCATCATTTACTCTAAAGGATTATCCCGATGATACAGTAGGACAGCCTAATAATGCAGAAACTCTCAAATATTTCAGAATGTATTTATTCCCAGAAGCTGAGTTTTTTCGTGTTAAATGATGTTCGTTTCGTGTTAAGAGAAAAAAATCTTGAAAATATACATTGGTTTTCGGGACCGTTGCATTATTTCATGTTAAACGATATTTCGTCTTAAGCGTTTTCCCGTGAAACGTATTTCAGTGTAAATTAATTTTGTACTAGGTATACATTACTTTTATACGATTATTAAGCATTATAATGCATATATAATAATATCAATTAAATCGGATATTTAGGCTTTAAAAGATTTAAGTAAACTTAGTATTTTTATGTTACGACAAATTGTTTGTTTGTGTTCATAAAGTCCTGCAAATGACATGGTGTGGAAGTTTGGAAAAAGGTGTGCCAACTGAGGTATCGTCCTCTTCATTTAGCCGTGTTTTAAAATTATGAGGTCCTATTGACAATAGCTATCATGTTGCTTTGCAGTATGATAGTTTAAAAGAAATATAATCAAACCGTGTTCATAAAATTTAATAACTAAAAAATAAAGAATACCAATCAAAGTATATGGATAAAGTTACATTAAAATTGTTAATATACCTTCTATACATAGATGAACATAAAAATCAATTTTGGAATACATATATATATATATATATTTTACTTTTCCTGAAATATTTTAAATGATTCTACTGTTTTTAAGACAATTTTTAAATTGTAATATCTATTTTAAATGTAATTAAAATGTTTTGACGTTTCAGCGTTACTAAATTTTTTTAAAAAAATTAAACAGTAAAATTATGTCTTAAGATAATTCGAATTTAAAACTGTGTGAGTATAGTAATTCTCTCTATATATGTATTGCAAAATAAAAAAAAAGCTTTAAATTAACTTACCCATGGGTTATCTTCTGGATTTGTTTCAAGCATATACGAAAACATTTTAAGTTTCCTTCTAATGTTCCAAAATTTAATTAACTTGAAACCATGGTACGCTAATTAATTATCAAGAATAATACAGCAATATTTATTCTATTTAATTTTCTCGTTACTGTTTCTATTATTTTATATTTCAAAAGGAAATGGATCTATAGAAAAACTTTTTTTCTATAAGTTTGTAAAATTAATGCTTTGTTTACTTAAGAATTCATTGTTTCTGAAAAATAACTCTTTCATTTTGTCGTAAATTAATTTACGTCTCAAATAAATATTGAACAAGTAAGGTATTATTCCTTTTGAGAAATTAGTCTTTAAATATGCGTAAATTTCTCTCAAAAGAATGGTAGATTAAACTTTGAAATATTTTTTGAAAAACTGGTGGTAAGATGGAAATTATTGTAACACAGCTGAGGCTTTTCAGGTTTCTGTTTTTTTATCTTTCATTTTATTAACTAGAAAATGAAATGGATTATATTTAAGTGATTTATAGTGCTATTGTGGTTAAGATAAAAACTGGAACTATATTTCTTGGTTTCTTTTAAGAAGTTATTCTCTTTTGACGTTAATCAATTTCTTTGAATTATTATTTTTTCTTTTTGTGTTGCAATACTTAGAAGGAATTTACTTCCTTGAATGTTATAAGACTATATTTTTGTTCATCTATATTTCATTTAAGCTTGCATTTAAAAACATTTTTTGCTATGGTTTATGCAGTCTTTGGTTGATTGAATATTAACGTCGCACTGTTCAGCTACACGAAGGCTTTTGGGGACGGACCACGTAATTTGGAACCATGGTCAAGTGACGTGGATGACACCTGAGCTGGCACCCCCTCTCCTAACTACCACGCCACACCAACGGGAGGACGTTTCAGCTCTCGACAGATTTAACGTGCATCGCTGCCCTACACGGAGGGTCTTTAGTGACACTGAGCTCGAACACTGAGCTCTATTAGTGACAAGGCAAGCCACGGTCCGATACCTATACCACTCGGCTACCGCGGCCACATGCAGTATTTGGACCTTGTTTTTTATTTTGTTCTAATAGTTCTGAAGAGTATACCTTTATCTCGTTTTCTCAAAATATCTAGGTTTTAAAATATAATTAATCACAGTTTATTTAACAATGGCTTTTGCATGTATCGATTTTTTATGTTATTTGAATTGTCATAAAATGAATAGTTGATAAATATGTAGCAATAAATAAATAACAATAAGTCGAAATGTTTGTAAATCTAAACCTGCTTCTGGAGTGCAAATATACCAGTAGTTTCTTCGAAATATGAGCAATTTTTTAAAAATTTAAAACAAATAAAAAATTTTAAATTATTTAGCGCAATCTGTAAATTTAAAACTTATGTATGCTTTTTCAAGGTTTATATTTTATTTCATTTTTATTACTCATTATTATTATTATGGCTTTGTTTTTCAATATTATTTTTCCTATAGTCCCTTAGATATTTTCTCTTTATGAAAATAAACCTCTCGTTTTGTAGTTATCCAGAATTAATTACTTTTTAGAAAAGGAAATTAATAATTTGCATAATTTTTTTTTCAAATTTCTACATTTTTGCAGCTTTTTTATGCTATACTGGTTCGCATATTTGATATTGAAACACGAAGTAAACTTTCTTTATTTTGAAAATGTATTATTAATTAAATTTTCCTCTCATATAATTTGATATGATATTTAACGAAGTGGTATATTTACTTATATATTACAACCAGTGGCGCACACAAGGGGGGTCCTGGGGGTCTGGACATCCTCCCCGAAAGCCCTCGATATTTTTTCCGATTGATTTTAATCCTAAGTATATAGTAAGTAAAATTTAATGAAGTATTTATTATTAATGATTATAATTTTATTAATTAATGCTAATTATTTATTCAATACTTAGTTTTTTTAACTGTATTTTATTCCCGAAAATCGACAAAATCAAAAGGAGCATGATACAAGAATGATG